>JBBYHO010081268.1:0-45944 GCA_038382025.1 Adansonia gregorii | reverse complement strand
TAATGTGTAAATGTGCTTGAAATGTGTTAGGCTAATGATTCCTACATGGATTAAGGATAACAAGATGCATAGATATGTCATAAAATGCATGAGCAAGAGCTATCAAAATAATGAGGATAAATGAGGCATTTTTGCACATCAAAGGGGCGTTAAGGCATCTAAATCTTAACCTACCACAACTAAAAGCCACAATAATGCATGATAATCCTAAGAGGGTGATGGAAACATGAAGAGCCACAAAAATGATAAAGGTGCTAAAAAATAAAAAATGCAATTGATAAAGTGAGAAGTTATACCAATAAAACTTCACTTTCTAGCCAAATAATTGGAGCAGTAGAGATGGCTTGAAGTTCCTTCTTTTCCTTGTTGTTAATAAGTAATACAAAAAGAAAAATAATGACGTTTTGGTTCTGATATGGATGAGGGTGATTTTTAGAATGTGTAATGGTCTGGAATGAATGTTTTGGGGCTATTTTTGGGTGCTGAGTAAAGAGCTACAGGATTTTTTTTTTGGTGTAAGAATATGTTTTTATAAGTGTAAATGAACTGGAATATAACCTTTTTCAGCTGAGATAGAAGTGATTTGTTTATATCAGCATTTTAGAGCTAAATTAGAGGTGTTTTTGGCCACTTTTGAAGGGGGAAAAGTGATGTTAGCATGATGGCTATAGAGTGGCTGTAGGGAGCAACTTGCTGCCAATATGATGGGCATAGGGTGGCTAGTTTAAATGCTAAAATGATTTTTCAGCATATAAGGTGGCTAATGGTGATATTAGTAAACAACTCAGAAGGAGTAGGGTGATCATGTGATATTGACCTTTTTGATCCAATTTAGATTTTAAAAAAATGTTTTGGTTCACCAAAAGCCTAAATTCGTAATCTGATATGTGTTTTAATCTTTCCTGATGCAAAAAAAGAGTTAAAATTGAGTTTTGGATCAATGGTGGACAAGTCAAAATGCCCGAGCTGTGAAAATGGCTTGCATATATCGATACATTGCATAATGTATCGATACATTTGGCCCAAAAACCTTGATGGTATCGATGCAATAAACGTTGTATCAATACAATGATCATTGTATTGATACTATGAACCATTGTATCAATACTATGAAGCACTGTATCGATACATGTTAATATTTATCGATACATTTCTTTATAGAATGCATGTTTTGGTCTTGGCATGGCCTAGTATCGATACATGAGGTCCTATATCGATACAGAGGCTCATGTGTTAATACATATACATGTTGTATCAATACAAATGGGGACATTTCAAAATTTTGGATCGTTGGAGCATTGTATCGATACATGAGAATCATGTACCAATACATTTAAGTAAAATTATGAACTTTCTCATATCTTTTATCCGTGAACACCTTGAATTACGTCATTTCAAGCCATATCTTTGCATTTACCTTAGATATCATCACCCCTTCTCATGTTCACACTCCAATTGCTTAAAAAAAAGAGTAGCCCAGACAAAATAAGGTGTTTACAATGATCATTAAAAGAAAGCAGATTATTATGTGAATCCATGTTTATCTCAAATGAAAGACGAACATTAATTCTAAAAATGGTAGAAAGAGAAGTTTTTCTTATGAAATCAAAGCATCGATATGATTTAACCCAATAAGGAGAATGTGCTTATGGCACCCTATCACAAAAGGAAAGGAAATTATTATGTGAATTAGTGTTTGTCCAAATAGACAGACCAATATTGATTCTAAAAATGGTAGAAAGAGAAGTTTTTCTTAAGAAACCAAAGCATCAATATCATTTATCCCAATGAGGAGAATGTGTTTATAGTGCCTAATCATGAAAAGAAAGAAGATTATTATGTGAATCCGTGCTTGTCTCAATCAAAGAATGAACATTAATTCTAAAAATGGTAGAAAGAACAATTTTTCTTATGAAACCAAATCATTAGTATCACTTATCCTAATTAGGAGAATGTGTTTATGGTGCCTAACCATGAAAAAAAAAAAGAGATTATTACATGAACCCAAGTTTGTCCTAATTGACAAATGAACTTTGATTCTAAAAAATGGTGGCAAGTAAATTTTTTTTATGAAGCCAAAGCATCAATTCGTTTATCCTAATAAGGTGAATGCATTTATGGTGCCCAATCATGAAAAGAAATTAAATTATTATGTGAATCCATATTTATCATAATTGATAAACAAACTTTGATTCTAAAAAAATGGCAGGAAGCGAAGGTTTTTTTATGAAACAAGAGGATCAATTCATTTATCCCAATGAGAATAAATTTATGGTGCCCAATCATTAAATGAAATGAGATTATTATGCAACTCCGTGTTTAGCCTAATTGAAAGATCAACTTTAATTCTAAAATTGAAAGAAAGAGCAGTTTTTCTTTTGAAATCGAAGCATCAGTATCATTTATCCTAATAAGGAGAATGTGTTTGTGGCACCCAATCATAAAAGGAAAGAAGGTTATTATGTGAATCTGTGTTTGTTCAAATCGATGAATGATCATTAATTCTAAAAATGGTAGAAACAGAAGCTTTTCTTATAAAACCAAAGCATCAATGTCATTTATCCCTATTAGGAGACTATGTTTATGGTTCCTCATCATGAAAAGAAAAGAGATTATTATGTGAATCCGTGTTTATCCAAATCGGTGGACAAACTTTAATTCTAACAATGGTAGAGAGAAAAGTTTTTCTTATGAAATGAAAGCATCAATATCATTTATCCCAATGAAGAGAATATGTTTATGTGCCTAATCATGAAAAGAAAGGAGATTATTATGTGAATCCATGTTTGTTTAGATCAGCGAAGGAACATGAATTCTAAAAATGGTAAAAAGAGAAGTTTTCTTATAAAACCAAAGCATTAGTATCAGTTATCCTAATTAGGAGAATGTGTTTATAGCGCTTAATAATGAAAAAAAAGTAGATTATTATGTGAATCCAAGTTTATCCCAATTGGTAAACGAACTTTTATTCTAAAAAATAGCAGGAAGCAAAGGCTTTTTAATGAAACAAGAGGATCAATTCATTTTTCCCAAAGAGGAGAACGAATTTGTGGTGCCCAATCATTAAATGAAATGAGATTATTATATGAATTCGTGTTTATCCCGATTGAAAGATGAGCTTTAATTCTAAAATTAAAAGAAAAAGTAGTTTTTCTTTTGAAACCGAAGCATCAGTATCATTTATCCTAACAAAGAGAATGTGTTTGTGGCATCTAATCATGAAAAAAGAGGAGATTATTATGTGAATCTGTGCCAATTTTTAGAACCAAAGTTCATCTGTCAATTGGGATAAACTTGGATTCATGTAATAATCTCCTTTCTTTTCATGATTAGGTGCCATAAACACATTCTCCTAGTTGGGATAAGTGATACTGATGCTTTGGTTTCATAAGAGAAACTTCTCTTTCTACCATTTTAGAATTAATGTTTCTTTGTTGATCTAGACAAACACAAAGTTACATAATAATCTTCTTCTTTTCATGATTAGGCGCATAAACCCATTCTGCTCATTGAGGTAAATGATATTGATGCTTTTGTTTCATAAGAAAGACTTCTCTTCTACCATTTTTAGAATTAAAGTTCGTTCACTGATTTGGGCAAACACGGATTCACATAGTGATCTCTTTTCTTTTCATGATGAGAAACCATAAACATAGTCTCCTAATAGGGATAAATGACATTGATGCTTTAGTTTTATAAGAAAAGCTTTTCTTTCTACATTTTTAAAATTAATCATCATCTGTCAATTTGGACAAACATAGATTCACATAATAATCTCCTTTCTTTTCATGATTGGATGCCACAAACACATTCTCCTTGTTAGGATAAATGATACTGATGCTTTAGTTTCAAAAGAAAAAGTACTTTTTCTTTTAATTTTAGAATTAAAGCTCATCTTTCAATCGGGATAAACATGGATTCACATAATAATCTTATTTCATTTAATGACTGGGCACCATAAATTCGTTCTCTTTATTGGGATAAATGAATTGATCCTCTGGTTTCATAAAAAAGCCTTCGCTTCTCGTTATTTTTTGGAATCAAAGTTCATATATCAACTGTGATAAATATAGATACATATAATAATCTCATTTCTTTTCATGATTGGGCACCAAATGCATTCTCCTTATTGGGATAAACGAACTGATGCTTTGATTTCATAAGAAAAACTTTACATCCTACCATTTTTTAGAATCAAAATTCATTTATCAATTGGGATAAACTTGGATTCACGTAATAATCTCCTTTCTTTTCATGATTAGGTGCCATAAACACATTCTAATAATTAGGATAATTGATACGAATGGTTTGGTTTTATAAGAAAAACTTCTCTTTCTACCATTTTTTTCCTCCGTCGATCTAGATAAACATGGATTCACATAATAATCTCCTTTCTTTTCATGATTGGGCGCATAAACACATTCTCTTCATTAGGATAAATGATATTGATGCTTTCATTTCAGAAGAAAAACTTTTCTTTCTACCATTTTTAAAATTAAACTTTGTCCACCGATTTGGACAAACACAGATTCACATAATAATATCTTTTCTTTTCATGATGAGGAACCATAAACATAGTCTCCTAATAGGGATAAATGACATTGATGCTTTGGTTTTATAAAAAAACTTCACTATCTACCATTTTTAGAATTAATGATCGTTCTTCGATTTGGACAAACACAGATTCACATAATAACCTCTTTTCTTTTCATGATTGGGTGCCATAAACATATTCTCCTCATTAGGATAAATGATACTGATGCTTCGATTTCAAAGGAAAAACTACTCTTTCTTTCAATTTTAGAATTAAAGTTCATCTTTTAATTGGGATAAACACAGAGTCGCATAATAATCTCATTTTATTTAATGATTAGGCACCACAAATTCATTCTCCTCTTTGGGATAAATGAATTGATCCCTTTGTTTCATAAAAAAGCATTTGCTTCCCCCTTTTTTTAGAATCAAAGTTCCTCTATTAATTGTGATAAATACGGTTCACATAATAATCTCATTTCTTTTGATGATTGAGCACCATAAATGCATTCACCTTATTAGGATAAATGAATTGATGCTTTAGCTTCATAAGAAAAACTTTACTTCCCGCCAATTTTTAGAACCACAGTTCATTTGTCAATTAGGATAAACTTGGATTCATGTAATAATCTTCTTTCTTTTCATGATTAGGTGCCGTAAACACATTCTTCTAGTTGGGATAAGTGATACTGATGCTTTAGTTTCATAAGAAAAACTTTTTTTCTACCATTTTAGAATTAATGTTCCTTTGTCGATCTAGACAAACACAGAGTTACATAATAATCTCCTTTCTTTTCATGATTGGGCGCATAAACCTATTCTCCTTATTGGGGTAAATGATATTGATGTTTTTGTTTCATAAGAAAGACTTCTCTTTCTACCATTTTTAGAATTAAAGTTTGTTCATCGATTTGGGCAAACACGGATTCACATAGTGTTCTCCTTTCTTTCATGATGAGAAACCATAAATGTAGTCTCCTAATAGGGATAAATGACATTGATGCTTTGGTTTTATAAGAAAAGCTTCTCTTTCTACATTTTTAGAATTAATCATCATCCGTCAATTTGGACAAACATAGATTCACATAATAATCTCCTCTCTTTTCATGATTGGATGCCACAAACACATTCTCCTTGTTAGGATAAATGATACTGATGCTTCAATTTCAAAAGAAAAAGTACTTTTTCTTCTAATTTTAGAATTAAAGCGCATCTTTCAATCGGGATAAACACAAATTCACATAATAATCTTATTTCATTTAATGATTAGGCACCATAAATTTGTTCTCCTCATTGGGATAAATGAATTGATCCTCTCGTTTCATAAAAAAACCTTCGCTTCTCGCTATTTTTTGGAATCAAAGTTCATCTATCAGTTGTGATAAATACGGATTCATATAATAATCTCATTTTTTTTGATGATTGGGCACCATAAATGCATTCTCCTTATTGGGATAAACAAATTGATGCTTTGGTTCCTCATCATGAAAAGAAAAGATATTATTATTTGAATCTGTGTTTGTCCAAATTGGTGGACAAAGTTTAACTTTAAAAATGGTAGAAAGAAAAGTTTTTCTTATGAAATGAAAGCATCAATAACATTTATCCTAATGAGGAGAATGTGTTTATGCACCCAATCATGAAAAGAAAAGACATTATTATGTGAATCCATGTTTATCTAGATCGGCGGAGGAACATTAATTTTAAAAATAGTAGAAAAAGAAGTTTTTCTTATAAAACCAAATCATTAGTATCAATTATCCTAATTAGGAGAATGTGTTTATGGTGCCTAATTATGAAAAGAAAGGAGATTATTACGTGAATCCAAGTTTATCTCAATTGATAGATGAATTTTGATTCTTAAAAATGGTAGGATGTAAGGTTTTTCTTATGAAACCAAAGCATCAGTTCGTTTATCCTAATAAGGGGAATGCATTTATGGTGCCCAATCATGAAAAGAAATGAGATTATTATATGAATCTGTATTTATCACAGTTGATAGATGAACTTTGATTTCAAAAAATAGTGGGAAGTGAAGGCTTTTTTACGAAACAAGAGGATCAATTCATTTATCCCAATAAGGAGAATGAATTTGTGTTGCCCAATCATCAATGAAAAATGAGATTATTATGTGAATCATGTTTATCCCGATTAAAGGATAAGCTTTAATTCTAAAATTAGAAGAAAGAGTAGTTTTTCTTATGAAACGAAGCATCAGTGTCATTTATCCTAATAATGAGAATGTGTTTACGGCATCCAATCATTGAAAGAGAGGAGATTATTATGTGAATCTATGTTTATCCAAATCGATGGATGATGATTAATTCTAAAAATAGTAGAAAGAGAAGCTTTTCTTATAAAACCAAAGCACCAATGTCATTTATCCCTATTAGGAGACTATGTTTATGGTTCCTCATCATGAAAAGAAAGAAGACAATTATATGAATCCGTGTTTGTCCAAATCAGTGGACGAACTTTAATTCTAAAAATGGTAGAAAGAGAAGTTTTTCTTATGAAACAAAAGCATCAATGTCATTTATCCCAATGACGAGAATATGTTTATGTGCCCAATCATGAAAAGAAAAGAGATTATTATGTGAATCCGTGTTTGTCTAGATCGATAGAGGAACATTAATTCTAAAATGGTAGAAAGAGAAGTTTTTCTTATGAAACCAAAGCATTAGTATCACTTATCCTAACTAGGAGAATATGTTTATGGCACCTAATCATAAAAAGAAATGAGATTATTACGTGAATCTAAGTTTATCCTAATTGACAGATGAACTTTGGTTCTAAAAATTGGTGGGAAGTAAAGTTTTTTTTATGAAGCCAAAGCATCAATTCATTTATCCCACTAAGGAGAATGCATTTATGGTGGCCAATCATGAAAAGAAAGGAGATTATTTTATGAATTGTATTTATCACAATTGATAGGCAAATTTTGATTCTAAAAAATGGCAGGAAGTAAAGGCTTTTTTTATGAAACAAGAGGATCAATTCATTTATCCTATTAGAGAGAATGAATTTATGGTGCTTAATCATTAAATGAAATGAGATTATTATGTGAATTCGTGTTTATCCCAATTGAAAGATGAACTTTAATTCTAAAATTACAAGAAAGAGTAGTTCTTCTTATGAAATTGAAGAATTAGTATCATTTAACCCAATAAGGAGAATACGTTTGGGGCACCCAATCATGAAAAGAAAAGAGATTATTATGTGAATCTGTGTTTATCCAAATCGATGAATGATCTAAAAATAGTAGAAAGTGAAGCTTTTTTTATAAAACCAAAGCATCAATATCATTTATCCCTATTAGGAGACAATGTTTATGGTTCCTCATCATGAAAAGAAAAGAGATTATTATGTGAATCCATGTTTGTCCAAATTGGTGGATAAACTTTAATTCTAAAAATGGTAGAAAGAGAAGTTTTTTTATGAAACAAAAGCATCAATATCATTTATCCCAATTAAGAGAATATGCTTATGTGCCTAATTATGAAAAAAAAGAGATTATTATGTGAATCTGTGTTTGTCCAGATTGGCGTAGATTATTATGGGATTATTATGAAAGGAAAGGAGAATGAATTTGTGGCACCCGAACATAAAAAAGGGGATTATTTTGTTAATCCATGTTTATCACAATTAAATGATGAACTTTAATTCAAAAAATGGTTGAAAGAGAAGTTTTTCATATGAAACCAAAGGATCAATATCATTTATCCAAATGAGGAGAATGTGTTTATGGTGCATAATAATGAAAAGATAGGGGATTATTATGTGAGTCCATGTTCGCCCAAATCGAAGGACGAACATTAATTCTAAAAATGGTAGAAAAACAAGTTTTTCCTATGAAACCAAATCAATTATTCATTTATCCTAATGAGCAGAATGTGTTTATGGTGCCCAATCATGAAAGAAATAGAGATTATTACATGAATTCATGTTTATCCCAATTGACAGACAAACTTTGATTCCAAAAAATGGCGGGAAGTGAAGTTTTCCTTTTGAAAGCAAAGCATCATTCATTTATCCTAAGGAAGAGAATGAATTTGTGGTGCCCAATCATTAAAAGAAATTAGATTATTATGTAAATTCGAGTTTATCCTAATTAAAAGATGAACTTTAATACTAAAAATGGTAGGAAGAGAACCTTTTCTTATGAAACCAAAACATCAATATCATTTATCACAATGAGGAGAATGTATTTATGGTGCCCAATCACGAAAAGAGAAGAGATTATTATGTGACTCTGTGTTTGTCCAAATCAAAGGATGAACATTAATTCTAAAAATGGTAGAATGAAAAGTGTTTCTTATGAAACCAAAGCATTAGTATCACTTATCCTAACTAGGAGAATGTGTTTATGGCACCTAATCATGAAAAATAAGGAGATTATTACATGAATCCATTTTTATCCCAATTGACACATGAACTTTGATTCTAAAAAATGGTGGGAAGTAAAGTGGTTCTTATGAAGCCAAAGCATCAATTCGTTTATCCCAATGAGGAGAATGTGTTTATGGTGCCCAATCATAAAAAATAGGAGATTATTACATGAATCTATATTTATCACAATTGATAGATGAACTTTGATTTTAAAAACCAACGGGAAGTAAAGGTTCTTTTATGAAACGAGAGCATCAATTCATTTATCCAAATAAGAAGAATAAATTTTTTGTCCCCAATCATTAAAAGAAAGGAGATTATTATGTAAATCCATGTTTATCCCAATTGAAAGACAAACTTTAACTCTAAAAATGGTAGAAAGAGAATTTTTTCTAATGAAACCAAAGCATCTATATCATTTATCATAATGAGGAGAATGTGTTTATAGAGCCCAATTATGAAAAGAAAGGAGATTATTATGTGAATTCGTATTTGTCCAAATCGATGGACGAACATTAATTCTAAAAATGGTAAAAAGAATAGTTTTTCTTATGAAACTAAGGCATCAATAACATTTATCCTAATGAGGAGAATGTGTTTATGGTCCCTAATCTTGAAAAGAAAAGAGATTATTATGTGAATTGGTGTTTATCACAATTGACAGATGAACTTTGATTCTTAAAAATGGTGGGAAGTTAAGGTTTTCTTATGAAATGAAAGCATCAATTTATTTATGCCAATGAGGAGAATGAATTTATGGTGCCCAATCATTAAAAGAAAAAAGATTTTTATGTGAATCCGCGTTTATCCCAATTCAATGATATACCTTAATTCTAAAAATGGTAGGAAGAGACATTTTTTCTTTATGAAACTAAAGCGTCAATATCATTTATCCCAATGATGAGAATATGTTTATAGCACTCGATCGTGGAAAGAATAGAGATAATTACGTGAATCCATGTTTATCGTAATTGATAGACGAACTCTAATTCTAAAAAATAGTGGGAAATAAAGTTTTTCTTTTGAAACAAAGCATTAATTCATTTATCTAACGAGGAGAATGAATGTATGGTGCCCAATCATTAATAGAAAGAAGATTATTATGTGAATCCACGTTTATCCCAATTGAAAGATGGATTTTAATTCTAAAAATGGTAGAAAGAGAACTTTTTCTTATGAAACCAAGATATCAATATCATTTATCACAATGAAGAGAATATGTTTATGGTGCCCAATCATGAAAAGAGAGGAGATTATTATGTGAATCCGTGTTTGTCCAAATCGAAATATGAACATTAATTCTAAAAATGGTAGAAAGATAAGTTTTTCTTATGAAACCAAAGCATCAATATCATTTATCCCAATTAGGAGAATATGTTTATGGCACCTAATCATGAAAAGAAATGAGTTTATTACGTGAATCCATGCTTATCCCAATTGACAGATGAACTTTGACTCCAAAAAATGGTGGGAAGTAAAATTGTTCTTATGAAGCCAAAGCATCAATTTGTTTATCCCCAATATGGGGAATGCGTTTATGGTGCCTAATCATGAAACGAAAGGAGATTATTATGTGAATCTATATTTATCACAATTGCAGCAACTTTGATTGGGCTAGAAGCGAAAAAATGGCAAAAAGCAAAGGTTTTTTTTACTAAACGAGAGCATCAATTCATTTATCCAAACAAGGAGAATGAATTTTCAATGCCCAATCAATAAAAGAAAAGAGATTATTATGTGAATCCATATATATCTGAATTAAAAGATGAACTTTAATTCTAAAAATGGTAGAAGGAAAAGTTTTTCTTTTGAAAGGAAAGAATCAATATCATTTATCACAACAAGGAGAATGTGTTTATGGAGCCCAATCATGAAAAGAAAAGAGAATATTATGTGAATCCGTGTTTGTCCAAATCAAAGGATGAACATTAATTCTAAAAGCGATAAAAAGAAAAGTTTTTCTTATGAAACCAAGGCATCAATATCATTTATCCTAATGAGGAGAATGTGTTTATGGTGCCTAATCTTGAAAAGAAAGGAGATGAATATGTGAATCGTTAGTTATCACAATTGATAGACAAACTCTGATTCTAAAAAATAAGGGAAGTAAAGGTTTTCTTATGAAACAAAAGCATCAATTCATTTATTCCCATAAGGAAAATGAATTTGTGGTACCCAATCATTAAAAGAAAAAGGATTATTATGTGAAACGGTGTTTAACCTAATTCAAAGATGTACCTTAAATCTAAAAATGGTAGGAAGAGAAGTATTTCTTTTGAAACTAAAGAATCAATATCATTTATCCCAATGATGAAAATGTGTTTATAACGCCCAATCGTATAATGAATGAAGATTATTACATGAATCCATGTTTATCCTAATTGATAGACGAATTAATTTATCCTAATGAGGAGAACAAATTTATGGTGCCTAATCATTAAAAAAAGGAGATTATTATGTGTATCCGTGTTTATCCTAATTGAAAGATGAACTTTAATTCTAAAAATGGTAGAAAGAGAACTTTTTTCTTATGAAACCAAAACATCAATATCATTTATTACAATGAGGAGAATGTGTTTATGATGCCCAATCATGAAAAGAGGGGAGATTATTATGTGAATTCGTGTTTATGCAAATCAAAGGATGAACATTAATTCTAAAAATGATAGAAAGATAAGTTGTTCTTATAAAACCAAAGCATCAGTATCACTTATCCCAATTAGGAGAATGTGTTTATGGCACCTAATCATGGGAAGATAAGAGATTATTACATAAATCCATGTTTATCCTAATTGACGAATGAACTTTGATTCTAAAAAATGGTGGGAAGTAAAGTTGTTCTTATGAAGCCAAAGCACCAATTCATTTATCCCAATAAGAAGAATGCGTTTATGGTGCCCAATCATAAAAAAATGAGATTATTACATGAATATGTATTTATCACAATTGATATACGAATTTTGATTCTAAAAAATGGTGGCAAGTGAAGGTTTTTTATGAAACGAGAGCATTAATTCATTTATCCAAATGAGGAGAATGAATTTTTTGTGCAAAATCAATAAAAGAAAAGAAATTATTATGTGAATTCGCATTTATCCTAATTAAAAGAAAAACTTTATTTCTAAAAATGGTAGAAAGAGAAGTTTTTCTTATGAAACCAAAGCATCATTATCTTTTATCATAATGAGGAGAACATGTTTATGGAGCCCAGTCATGAAAAGAAAGGAGATTATTATGTGAATCCGTGTTTGTCCAAATCGAACGACATGCATTAATTCTAAAAACAATAGAAAGAATAGTTTTTTGATAAAACCAAGGCATCAATATTATTTATCCCAATGAGAAAAATATGTTTATGGTGCCCAATGTTGAAAAGAAATGAGAATATTATGTGAATCGGTGTTTATCACAATTGAGAGACGAACTTTAATTCTAAAAAATAGTAGGAAGCAAAGGTTTTCTTATGAAATGAAAGCATCAATTCATTTATTCCAATAAGGAGGATGAATTTGTGGTGCCCATTCATTAAAAGAAAGGAGAGTATTTTATGAATCTGTGTTTATCCCAATTCAAAGACATACCTTAATTCTAGAAATGGTTGGAAGAGAAGTTTTTTTTATTAAACTAAAGCATCAATATCATTTATCTTAATGGTGAAAATGTGTTTATGGCTCCTAATCATGGAATGAATGGAGATTATTGCGCAAATCTATGTTTATCCCAATCGATAGATGAACTCTGATTCTAAAAAATGGCGGGAAGTGAAGTTTTTCTTTTGAAACCAAAGCATCAATTCATTTATCCAAATGAGGAGAATGAATTTACGGTGCCCAATCATTAAAAGAAATAGGATTGTTATGTGAATTCCCGTTTATCCCAATTGAGAGAGAAACTTTAATTCTAAAAATGGTAGAAAGGGAACTTTTTCTTATGAAACCAAAACATCAATATCATTTATCACAATAAGTAGACTGTGTTTATGGTGCCTAATCATGAAAAGAGAGGAGATTATTATGTGAATCCGTGTTTGTCCAAATCGAAGGACGAGCATTAATTTTAAAAATGGTAGAAAGAGAAGGTTTTCTTATGAAACCAAAGCATCAATATCATATACCCCAATTAAGAGAATATATTTATGGCACCTAATCATGAAAAAAAAGGATATTATTATATGAATCCATATTTATCCCAACTGGCAGATGAGTTTTAATTCTAAAATTAGTATAAAGAGTAGTTTTCTTAGGAAATTGAAGCATTAATAACATTTATCCCAATAAGGAGAATGTGTTTGTGGCACCCAACCATGAAAAGAAATGAGATTATTATGTGAATCCATGTTTGTCCAAGTCGATGAACGATCATTAGTTCTAAAAATAATAGAAAGAGAAGCTTTTCTCATAAATCTAAAGCATCAACATCATTTATCCCTATTGGAGACTACGTTTATGGTTTCTCATCGTGAAAAGAAAAAATATTATTATGTGAATCCGTGTTTGTTCAAATTGGCGGATAAAAATTAATTCTAAAAGTGATAGAAAGGGAAGTTTTTCTTATGAAACGAAAGCATCAATATCATTTATCCCAATTAGGAGAATGTGTTTATGGTGCCCAATCATGGAAAGAGAGGAGATTATTGTGTGAATTCACGTTTATCCCTATTGATAGTCAAACTTTGATTCTAAAAATGGCGGGAAGCGAAGGTTTTTCTATGAAACGAGAGCATTAATTCATTTGTCCCAATGAGGGGAATGAATTTTTTGTGCCCAATCATTAGAAGAAAGGAGATTATTATGTGAATCTGCATTTATCCCAATTGAAAGATGAACTTTAATTCTAAAAATGATAGAAAGAGAAGCTTTTCTTATAAACCAAAGCATCAATATCATTTATCACAATGAGAAAAATGTGTTTATGGATCCTAATCATGAAAAGAAAGAAGATTATTATGTGAATCTGTGTTTGTCCAAATCGACAAATGAACATAAATTCTATAAATGGTAGAAGGAGAAGTTTTTCTTATGAAACCAAAGCATTAATATCAATTATCACAATAAGGACAATGTGTTTATAATGCCCAATCATGAGAAGAGGGGCAATTTTTATGTGAATCTGTGTTTGTTCAAATTGAATGACTAATATTAATTCTAAAAATGGTAGAAAGAGAAGTTTTTCTTATGAAACTGAAGCATTAATATCACCTATCCTGATTAGGAGAATGTGTTTATGGTGCCTAATCATAAAATGAAAGCAGATTATTACGTGAATCCATGTTTATCCCAACTAACAGGCAAACTTTGATTCTAAAAAATGGCGAGAAGCGAAGGTTTTTTTATGAAATGAAAGCACCAATTCATTTATCCAAATAAGGAGAATGAATTTATGGTGCCCAATTATTAAATGAAATGAGATTATTATGTGAATCCGGATTTATCCCAATTGAAAGATGAACTTAAATTCTAAATTTGGTAGAAAGAGTGGTTTTTCTCATGAAATCGAAGTATCAGTATCATTTATCCCGATGAGGAAAATGTGTTTACGGCACCCAATCATGAAATGAAAGGAGATTATTATGTGAATTCGTGTTTGTCTAAATCGATGGATAATCCTTAATTCTAAAAATGGTAGAAAGAGAAACTTTTCTTATAAAACTAAAGCATCAATGTCATTTGTCCCAATTCGTAGACTATATTTGTGGTTCCTCATCATGAAAAGGGAAGAGGTTATTATGTGAATCCATGTTCATCCACATCAGCAAATGAATATTAATTCTAAAAATGGTAGAAAAAAAAGTTTTTCTTATGAAACCAAAGCATCAATATCGTTTATCCCAATTAGGAAATGCATTTATGGTACCTAATCATGAAAAAAAAAGATTATTATGTGAATCCATATTTATCGTAATTGATAGACGAACTTTGATTTTAAAAAATGGTGGGAAGTGAAGGTTTTTTATGAAATGAGAGCATCAATTCATTTATCCCAGTGAGGAGAATGAATTTAGGGCATGCAATCATTAAAAGAAAGGAGATTATTATGTGAATCCATGACTATCCCAACTGATGAACGAACCTTGATTCTAAAAAATGGTAGAAATTAAAGTTTTTCTTCTGAAACCAAAGCATTATTTCATTTATCCCAGTAAAGAGAATGAATTTATGGTGCCTAATCATTAAAAGAAAGGAGCTTATTAAGTGAATCCATGTTTACCTCAATTGTAAGATGAACTTTAATTCTAAAAATGGTAGAAAAAGAAGTTTTTCTTATGAAACCGAAGCATCAATATCATTTATCCTAATGGGAAGAATGTGTTTATGGTGCCCAATAATGGAATGAATGGAGATTATTATGTCAATCCATGTTTATCTCACCTGCCAAACAAACCTTGGTTCTAAAAGACGGTTGGAAGTGAAGTTTTTCTTATGAAACCAAAGCATCAATTCATTTATCCCAATGAGAAGATCGAATTTGGGGTGCGCAATCATTAAAAAAAAGAAAATTACTATGTGAATTCTTATTTATCCGAATAAAAAGATGAACCTTAATTCTAAAAATGGTAGAAAGAGAAGTTTTCCATATGACACCAAAGCATCAATATCATTTATCCTAATTAGGAGCATGTGTTTATGGAGCCCAATCTTAAAATAAAAGGACATTATTATATGAATTCATGTTTATCACAGTTGACAATTGAACCTTGATTCTAAAAATTGGTAAAAAAAGAAGTTTTTCTTATGAAACCAAAGCATCAATATGTTTATCCCAATAAAGAGAATGCGTTTATGGTGCCCAATCATTAAAAGAAAGGAGATTATTATGCGAATCCATATTTTCACAACTGATAGTTGAACTTTGATTCTAAAAAATGGTGGGAAGTGAAGGTTTTTATGAAATGAGAGCATCAATTCATTTATCCCAATGAAGAGAATGAATTTGTGGTGCCCAATCATTAAAGGAAATGATATTATTATGTGAATCCGTGTTTTTTCCAATTGAAAAATGAACTTTAATTCCAAAAACGGTAAAAAGAGAAGTTTTTCTTATGAAATCAAAGCATCAATATAATTAGTCCCAATGAGGAAAATATGTTTATGGTGTCCAATAAAGGAATGAATGGAGATTATTATGTGAATCCATGTTTATCCTAATTGATAGACGAGCCTTAATTCCAAAAAAAAAGTGGGAAGTGATTTTTTTTCTTGTGAAACCAAAGCATCAATTCATTTATCCGAATGAGGAGAATGAATTTGGGTGCACAACCATGAAAAGAAAAGAGATTATTATGTGAATCCATGATTATCCCAATTAACAGGCAAACCTTAATTCTAAAAAATGGTAGAAATTGATGTTTTTCTTTTGAAACCAAAGCATCAATTCATTTACCCCAATGAGGAGAATGACTTTGTGGTGCCCAGTCATTGAGAGATAAGAGATTAGTATGTGAATTCGTGTTTAACCCAATTAAAAGATGAACATTAATTCTAAAATTGGTAGAAAGAGAAGTTTTCTTATGAAACCAAAGCACCAAGATCATTCATCCCAATGGGGAGAATATGTTATGGTGCCCAATAATGGAATGAATGAAGATTATTATGTGAACCCATGTTTATTCCAATTGATGAACGAACCTTAGTTGTGAAAAATGGTAAAAAGAGAATTTTTCTTATGAAACCAAAGCATCAATATCGTTTATCCCAATAGGGAGAATGCATTTATGGTGCCCAATTATGAAAAAAAAGGAGATTATTATGCGAATCCATGTTTATCGCAATTGAGAGATGAACTTTGATTCAAAAAAAGATAGGAATTGAAGGTTTTTTATGAAACGAGAGCATCAATTCATTTATCCCAATGGGGAGAATGAATTTGTGGTGCCTAATCATTAAAAGAAATGATATTATTATGTGAATCCGTGTTTATCCTAATTAAAAAATGAACTTTAATTCCAAAAATAGTCGAAAGAGATGTTTTTCTTATGAAATCAAAGCATCAATATCATTTGTCTTAACGAGGAGAATATGTTTATGGTGCCCAATAAAGGAATAAATGGAGATTATTATGTGAATATCCCAATTGATAGTTGAGCCATGATTTTAAAAAAAGGTGGGAAGTGAATTTTTTTCTTGTGAAACCAAAGCATCATTTCATTTATCGCAATGAGGAGAATAAATTTAGGGTGGGCAATCATTAAAAGAAAGAAGATTATTATGTGAATTCCTATTTATCCCAATTGAAAGATGAACTTTAATTGTAAAAATGGTAGAAAGAGAAGTTTTCCTTATGAAACCAAAGCATCAATATCATTTATCCCAATGTGGAGAACGTGTTTGTGGTGCCCAATCCTGAAAAGAAAGGACATTATTACATGAATTAATGTTTATCATAATTGACAGTCGAACCTTGATTCTAAAAAATAGTAGAAAGAGAAGTTTTCCTTATGGAATGGAACCAAAACATCAATATTGTTTATTCCAATAAGGAGAATGCGTTTATGGTGCCCAATCATGAAAATAAAGGAGATTCTTATGCGACTCCGTATTTATCATAATTGATAGATGAACTTTGATTTTAAAAAATAGTGGGAAGTGAAGGTTTTTAATGAAAGGAAAGCATCAATTCATTTATCCCAATGAGGAGAATGAATTTATGGTGCCCAATCATTAAAAGAAAGAAGATTATTATGTGAATCGACATTTAACCCAATTGAAAGACGAATATTAATGCTAAAATTGGTAGAAAGAGAAGTTTTTCTTATGAAACCAACACGCCAATATCATTTATCCTAATAAGGAGAATATGTTTATGGTGCCCAATCATGTAAAGAAAGGAGGTTATTATGTGAATCTGAGATTGTCCAAATTGACGAATGAACATTAATTCTAAAAATTGTAGAAAGAGAAGTTTTTCTTATGAAACCAAAGCACCAATAAGGAGAATGAGTTTTTCTTTATCCCAATGAGGAGAATTAATTTGTGGTGCGTAATCATTAAAAGAAATGAGATTATTATGTGAACCTGTGTTTAACCCCATTGAAAGATGAACATTAATTCTAAAATTGGTAGAAAAAAAAGTTTTTCTCATGAAACCAAAACACTAATATTATTTATTCCAATGAGCAAAATGTGTTTATGGCATGTGAATATGAGATTGTCTAAAGTAATGAATGAACATTAATTCCAAGAATGGTGGAAAGAGAAGTTTTTCTTATGAAACCAAAGCACTAATATCGTTTATCCCAATGAGGAGAATGTGTTTATGGCACCCAATCATGGAAAGAAGGGAGATTATTACGTGAATCCATGTTTATCCCAATTGATAAATGAACTTTGATTCTAAAAAATTATGGGAAATGAATTTTTTCTTATTAACCAAAGCATCAATTCATTTACCCCAATGAGGAGAATGAATTTAGGGTTCATAATCACTAAAATAAATGAGATTATTATGTGAATACATGTTTAATCCAATTGAAAGGCAAACATTAATTTTAAAATTGGTAGAAAGAGAAGTTTTTCTTATGAAACCAAAGCAAAAAGGTCATTTATCCCAAAGAGGAGAATATGTTTATGGTGCCCAACCATGAAAAGAAAAGAGGTTATTATGTGAATCCAAGATTATCCAAATTGATGAATGAACATTAATTCTAAAAATGGTAGAAAGAAAAGTTTTTCTTATGAAACCAAAGCACCAATATCGTTTATCCTAATGAGGAGGCTTTGTTTATGGTGTCCAATCATGGAAGAAAGAGAGATTATTATGTGAATCCATGTTTATCCCAATTGACAAATAAACTTTGATTCTAAAAAATGGTGGGAAATAAAGGTTTCATTATGAAATGAAAGCATCAATTCATTTATCCCAATGAGGAGAATGAAATTATGGAGTCTAATCATTATAAGAAAGGAGATTATTAAATGAATCCATGTTTATCCCAATTGTAAGATGAACTTTGATTCTAAAAATGGTATAAAAAGAAGTTTATCTTATGAAACCAAAGCATCAATATCATTTATCCAAATAGGGAGAATGTGTTTATGGTGCCGAATAATCGAATGAATGGAGATTATTACGTGAATCCATGTTTATCCCAATTGATAAATGAACTTTGATTCTAAAAAATTATGGGAAATGAATTTTTTCTTATTAACCAAAGCATCAATTCATTTACCCCAATGAGGAGAATGAATTTAGGGTTCATAATCACTAAAATAAATGAGATTATTATGTGAATACATGTTTAATCCAATTGAAAGGCAAACATTAATTTTAAAATTGGTAGAAAGAGAAGTTTTTCTTATGAAACCAAAGCAAAAAGGTCATTTATCCCAAAGAGGAGAATATGTTTATGGTGCCCAACCATGAAAAGAAAAGAGGTTATTATGTGAATCCAAGATTATCCAAATTGATGAATGAACATTAATTCTAAAAATGGTAGAAAGAAAAGTTTTTCTTATGAAACCAAAGCACCAATATCGTTTATCCTAATGAGGAGGCTTTGTTTATGGTGTCCAATCATGGAAGAAAGAGAGATTATTATGTGAATCCATGTTTATCCCAATTGACAAATAAACTTTGATTCTAAAAAATGGTGGGAAATAAAGGTTTCATTATGAAATGAAAGCATCAATTCATTTATCCCAATGAGGAGAATGAAATTATGGAGTCTAATCATTATAAGAAAGGAGATTATTAAATGAATCCATGTTTATCCCAATTGTAAGATGAACTTTGATTCTAAAAATGGTATAAAAAGAAGTTTATCTTATGAAACCAAAGCATCAATATCATTTATCCAAATAGGGAGAATGTGTTTATGGTGCCGAATAATCGAATGAATGGAGATTATTATGTGAATCCATGTTTATCCCATTTGACAGACGAACCTTGGTTCTAAACAAAGGTGGGAAGTGAAGTTTTTTTTATGAAACCAAAGCATCAATTCATTTATCCTAATAAGGAGAATGAATTTAGGGTGCATAATCATTAAAAGAAAGGAGATTATTATGTGAATTCTTGTTTATCTCAATTGAAAGATGAATTTTAATTCTAAAAATGGTAGAAAAAGATGTTTTCCTTATTGCACCAAAGCATCAATATCAATTATCCCAATAAGGAAAACATGTTTATGATGCCCAACCTTGAAAAGAAAGGACATTATTATGTGAATTCATGCTTATCATAATTGATAGTCGAACCTTAATTCCAAAAAATGGTAGAAATAAAAGTTTTTCTTATGAAACCAAAGCATCAATATCTTTTATCCCTATAAGGAGAATACGTTTATGGTGCCCAACCATGAAAAGAAAGGAGATTATTATGCGAATCCATATTTATCACTATTGATAGATGAACTTTGATTCTAAAAAATGGTGGGAAGTGAAGGTTTTTTATGAAATGAGAGCGTCAATTCATTTATCCCAATAAGTAGAATGAATTTATGGTGCCTAATCATTAAAAGAAATGAGATTATTATGTGAATCTGTGTTTATCCTAATTAAAAGTCAAACATTAGTTCTAAAAATGGTAGAAGGAGAAGTTTCTCTTATGAAACCAAAGCAACAATATTGTTTGTCCCAATGAGGAGAATGTGTTTATGGTGCCCAATCTTGAAAAGAAAGGATATTATTATGTGCATCTTTGTTTGCCCAAATTAGCGGACAAACATTAATTCTAAAAAATGGTAGGAATTGAAGTTTTTTTCTAAAACTGAAGCATCAATTCATTTGTCCCAATGAAGAAAATGAATTTATGGTGCCCAATCATTAAAAGAAAGAAGATTATTATATGAATCCATGTTTAACACAATTGAAAGACGAACATTAATTCTAAAATTGGTAAAAGGAGGAGTTTTTTTTTTATGAAATCAAATCACCAATATCATTTATCCCAATGAGGAGAATATGTTTTTGGTGCCTAACCATGAAAATATATGAGGTTATTATATGAATCCAAGATTGTCCAAATTAACAAATGAACTTTAATTCTAAGAATGGTAGAAAGAGAAGTTTTTCTTATGAAACCAAAGCACCAATATCATTTATCTCAATAAAGAGAATGTGTTTATGGTGTCAAATCATAGAAAGAAGGGAGATTATTACATGAATCCATGTTTATCCCAATTAATAGATGAACTTTGTGATGCAGAACCCTTAGGCTAAATAACTTGAAACCCCTTAAACATACAGTTTAAGAAGAACATGAACAAGAAGAAATTTCCCAACCCTAATGAACCCCCAATCAATTATATGAATGGCAATGCATATGATACAGTTGATTGGAAAACAAGAATTGTATTTGCTGCAAGTAATTACCTTGATAAGAATTATATTCTTGATGCAATAGAAGATGACAAGCAATCCTCTCTAAGATGAGTAAAACTCAATATTTTTCATTCAACAAAATCTACCATACCATGTTTATTATGAAGTATTTATACCCCTTGAAAAGGAAAAAGAACAAAAAAACTCTAGAGATAAAAGGCCTTTAAACATGGGCCTCCCACCAAAATAACTAAAGCCCAAACCTAACATGATTAAAATACAATCCATTAAGCCTAAAGGTTTAAATTAAATGAGCTAAAAACTAATAAAAGCTTGTTTCACCAAAACAAGCCCATAATGAATTAAATAGAAGCCTACATGCAAAAATACAAGTAGTGGGCTACCCAAAGCAATTCTTATAACTTAAAATAATTAATTAAACAAGAATTAGAGTCTTCTTGCAAATTTAGCCCTATTTGATTAGATATTATGCCATTGGTCCTTATTGTCTCTCGAGATTCCATGCCATGTACAATTTTACCCATGTAGGATTGAAGTGCTTATTTGAACTTTTTAACTCTTGATCTTGTTACCAGTCCATTCGTGATGTGGAACCCTAAGGCTAAAAAACTCGAAACCCTTTGAACACACACTTTGACAAGAACATGAACAAGAAGAAATTCCTAACCCTAATGAACCCTTAATCAATTATATGAAAGGAAACGCATATGATGAGGTTGATTTGAAAACAAGAATAGAATTTGCCACTAGTAATTACCTTGATAAAAATTATATTCTTGATGCAATAGAAGAAAACAAGTAATCCTCCCTAAGATGAGTAAAAAACTTAATAATTTTCATTTCCCCAAATCTGCCATCCAATGTTTATTATGAGGTATTTATACCCCTTGAAAAGAAAAAAGAACAAAAACCTAAGAGATATAAAAAGCCCTTAAACATGGGCCTCCCACCAAAATAACTAAAGCCCAAACCTAACATCTCTAAAATACAGCCTGTTAAGCCTAAAGGTTTAAATTAAATAAGCTGAATGCTAATTAAAGCCCATCCCACCAAAACAAGCCCATAATGAATTAAAAAGGCCCACATGCAAAATACAAGTAGTGGGCTGCCCAAAGATATTCTTCTAACTTAAAATAATTAATTAAACAAGAATTAGAGTTTTCTTGCAAATTCAGCCCTGGTCCTTATTGTCTCTTAAGATTCCATGCCATCTACAATTTTGCCCATATAGGATTAGAGTGCTTCTTTGAACTTCTTAACTCTTGATTTTGTTACCAGTCTATTCGGCATTGCTAACTTATCCTTGCCATCATTCTTTTTGCAATGTATCATAGTTCTGCTCACATCATCCCTTCCCTCTTCCAAAGGATTTGTCTTCCAATCTGAATCAAAGTTAAAAGGAGATAAGTCAGAAACATTAAAAGTAGCACTAATATTATACTCACCTGGCAAGTCAATCTTGTATGCATTGTCATTGATGCATGCCAACACTTGGAATAGACCATCACCCTTTGCATCAAGTTTTGACTTTCTTTGTTGTGACACCTCTCTTTTTGCATATGCACCCAAACCCAAGCACCTAGTTCAAAGATAACTTGCTTCCTACCTTTATTTGCTTTTTGTGCATACATGCGATTCTTTTTCTCAATTTGTTTTTGTGCTTTCTCATGTATTGTTTTAACCAAGTCAGCTTGCTTCTTGCCATCTAAACTAGTAATCTCATTCAAAGGTAAAGGCATTAAGTCTAACACAGTTAATGGATTAAAACCATACATAATTTCAAATGGAAAATAACCTGCAGAAGAATGTATAGAACGATTTTATGCAAACTTAATGAATATAACAATCTTCCTAAATTTTTAAGTTCTTTCTAACAATTGCACACAACATGGTTCTCAAAGTCCTATTAGCTACCTCAGTTTGCTCATCAGTTTGCAGGTGACATGTAGTAGAGAATAAAAGTTTAGTACCCAACTTTCCCCATAAAACTCTCCAAAAGTGACTTAGGAACTTAACATCCCTATCTAAAATAATGGTTCTTGGCACACCAGCCAAACCACTTCCCTAAAGAAAAGATCAGCAATGTTTGTTGCATCATCTATTTTATGGCAAGCACTGAAATGAGCCATTTTACTAAATTTGTGAACAACAACAAATATGTTATCCCTAACTTTCCTAGTCCTAGGTAAAACTAATACAAAATCCATAGATATATCGGTCCAAGGTTCATTAGATACAGGTAAAGGTGTATATAGACCATGAGGCATAGACCTAGACTTAGCTTATTTACAAGCAATACACTTGGCACAAACCTTTTCCACATCTTTTCTCATATTTGGCCAATAAAAATGTTCACTAAGCATATCTAAGGTCTTTTCCACATTAAAATGCACCATTAACCCTCCACTATGTGATTCTTTAACAAGTAACTCCCTAAGAAAACATGCAGGAATGCAAAGTTGTTTACCCCTAAAAAGATATCTTTTATGTCTATAGAACTTATCAAATGTAGCATGTTCACAAGCTTGATATACATTAGTAAAATCAGCATCATCAACATGCAACTCTTTTAAATGCTCAAATTCGAGTAACTTAGAAGTAAGCATAGAAATCAAAGCATATCTTCTTGATAGTGCATCAGCCATAACATTTTCCTTACCTTGCTTGTATTTTATCATATACAGAAATGTTTCAAGATACTCCACCTAACTTGCATGCCTTTTGCTCAATTTCCCTTGTCCCTTTAAGTACTTAAAAGATTGATAATCACTATGTATCACAAACTCTTTAAGTAGCAAGTAATGTTCCCATTCTTTAAGAGCTCTCACCAAGGCATAAAGCTCCTTATCATAAGTGGAGTAGTTCAAAATTGATCCCCTTAACTTCTCATTAAAATATGCAATGAAATGATTCTCCTATATCAAAATAGCCTTTACACCAATCCCAGAAGCATCACATTCAATTTTAAAAGTCATGGAAAAATTAGGCAAACGCAGAATGGGTGTAGTACATAACTTTTCCTTTAAGGGATTAAATGCCTTTTCCTATTCTTTCTCCCATCTAAAACCAACATTCTTTATTTCATTCAATAGGGCAGCGATAGTAGAGAAATCTCTAACAAATCGCCTATAAAAACTTGCTAAGTGATGGAAACTTCTAACCTCACAAGTTGACTTAGGTGTTGGCCATTCTTGAATTGATTTCACCTTTTCGGAGTCAACCTCAACTCCCTTAGAACTTACCACAAAACCTAAGAAGATAACTTTATCCATGCAAAATAAACACTTCTTAAGGTTTGCATATAACTTCTCTTTCCTCAGCACATCCAAAATAGCCTTAACATGCATAATATGTTTATCTAAGTTCTTAATGTAAATTAATATGCCATCAAAGTAAACAACCATAAATTTTCCAAGGAACTCATGCAAAACATGCTTTATTAAGCACATGAAAATACTAGGTGCCACTCATACAATCCATGTTTGGTCTAAAATGCAGTTTCCATTCATCACCTTCTTTCATCCTAATTTAATGCTAGCCATTTTTTAAATCAATTTTGGTGAATATACAGGCACCATGCAACTCATCTAGCATATCATCTAACCTAGGAATAGGATGGCGATACTGTACAGTGATCTTGTTAACCGCTCTACAATCCACACATATCCTTCAAGTTCCATTTTTCTTTGGCACTAAAAGAACTAGCATAGCATAAGACTCATGCTCTCCCTCACATATTGCTTTTTAACCAATTCATCCATTAGCCTTTGTAGTTCTTTTGTCTTATCTAGATTGCTTTAGTAAGATGGACGTTTAGGAATTTGAGCTCCTATTACAAAGTCAATTTAGTGCTCAATCCCTCTCAAAGATGGTAATTCAAAGGGTACCTCTTCAGGAAAAACATCATCATAATCCTGCAACAAAGTCACAAACACACTAGGCAAATTTGGGTCAAGTTTAGTGTTAGAAAGCAATGTTTCCTTAAACTAAATTAATATTAAAGCTCTCTTGCTTAAGTATGCATTCTTTAACTCTCTCTCTTTCTTTTGCATAAGAACATGGTTGTCTTAACTTTTTCACTCTTCTCAATTTCTTTTTGCTCACTTTTCACATTCTTTTCTTTCTTTTCATTCACTAACTTCTTTTCTCCTGCACATCCCACTTTCTTTTTCTTACTTGTGCAGTCACTCACCATTAGGCCTTTAATTTTATTCCTTTCTCTTATGGCCTTTTTTCTCTCTTTTTTTTTTCACCTCACTACTTGATTCCTCACTTAATGATTATTGAATTTTAAATTGTTTAAGGTATGCTTCTTTGGGTGATAAAGGAGCAAGGGTAATTTTCTACCCATTATACATAAAAAAAACCTATTCATGTACCCATCATGCATAACACGTTTATCAAATTGCCATGGCTACCCAACAATATATGACTAGCTTACATAGGTATAACATCACATATAACTTCATCAGCATATCTACCAATAGGGAATGCAACAACTACTTGCTTAGTAACTTTGACTTCACACTATCATTTAACCATTGTAGTCTATATGGGTTAGGGTGTTTACCACATTTCAGCCCTAACTTCTATACCAAAGTAGTCCTAGTTACATTAGTGCAACTACCCCTATCTATGATCATGCTACAAACTTTACCACCTACCAAGCATCTAGTCTGAAATAGGTTTTCTTTTTGTTCTAAGCTGTCTTCATTCACATTCAAGTTTAATGCACGCTTAGCAACTAAAGATTCACATTTAACAGCATATTCAACACTTTCATCAATATCAAAACAATCTTTTAAAGGTGGCATACTCAAATCACTACCATCAGACTCATTACCTCCATCAGACTTAGAAACAATATCATTACCCTTCATAAACTTAGTCTTTCTATTAGGACAATCAGATGCATAATGACCATGCCTTTGACATTTAAAGTACTTAATATCCCTATGTTTAAAAGGTTTAAAAGATGGATCAGTAGTACCTTTTTGAATTGAAGTACGCTTCTCCTTGCCTTTGTTTATTTTGTTGCCTTTCTCCTTAGAATTTAAATAGTGCTACCTTTTTTATTTTCATTTTTGCTCTATTTTGGACTCCATTTGCTGCTAGAATTTAAAGAAAACTTGGCTACCTTTCTTTTTTTTTATTGCTTCTCCACCTTCATGGTAATGTTTACTAGGTCCTCTATCTCTGCATAATGTTGCAACTCAACCAAATCAGTAATTTCCCTATTCAAAACACCCATGAACTGAGCAATTGTCACTTTTTCCTCCTCTTTTATGTTAGCTTTAATTAATAGCATCTCCATCTCTTTATGATAATCTTTTACTGATTTAGATCCTTGTGTGAGTCTATGTAATTGCTGGTGCAACTCTCTATAGTAATAAGATGGCACAAATGTTTTTTTCATCACCCTTTTCAACTTTTCCCAAGTGGATATAAGTGGTTCCCCATTCCTCTTCCTATTCTTCGTCAATTCATCACACCAAATTAGTGCATAACCAGAGAATTCCACTGCTGCCAATCCCACTTTCTTATCTTTAGAATAGTTGTGAGAAGCAAAAATCATGTCCACCTTTCTTTCCCACTCTAAGTACACTTCAGCATTATTCTTACCTTTGAAGGGTGGAATTTTCATCTTAATAGCATTAATGTTGCTATCTTTTCTCTCCATTCTTTCTTCCCTCCTTTCTCTACCTCTTATGGATTGCACTTCATCTTCATACTCATCATACATTCTTCCCAGCTCTTCCTCCCTATTCCTATAACTGTCAATTGAGCTACTATGATTTTGGATTCTACTAGCTTCATTAATTCTTTCTTCCATCCTATCCATCCTAGTAGACAACTTTTTAACTCACTCATGAATGCCTTATGCATTAATTTTAGATCAAGCACAATTTCATCCTCCCTCTCATGCAATGTTTCCTTTTCATCTCTACGTTGGGCCATTCTTAAAAACAAAAGCTACAAGAAAATGCTTAGCGATAAAAAACCTCATAATTCACTCCCTTACATGTTTCACTCAAAAGATGGCATTCCACTCGTGTTTTACGTAAAATTGGCTTTTACCTTCTTTTGAGCTTTCAGACTCAGGCTTGTTGTCCTCAATTACATTTAAGAATTTAATTTCCAATCAAGGTAATTCACAAATAGCAAATTAAACTAAGAATGCAATAAAAATAGCTAAGAAAGAAGATAGGCACAAAACTAGAAGCAAAATACCAAAATGAAAAAAGATGATTAATTCCTTTTTTTTTTACTCTAGTAACTGATATATTTTTTTTGAATTTTATATGATAGCTAAGGTAGCAAATAACTCAAAGAACAAATATGAGAAAAGAAAAGACAAGAAAAACTCAAGAACAAGACTAACCCAATAAGATAAATAAAAATTTATCCCAATCCAAGCTCTGATACCAAATGATGCAGAACCCCAAGGCTAAAGAACCCGAAACCCCTTAAACACACACTTTGACAAGAACATGAACAAGAAAAAATTCCCAACCCTAATGAACCCCCAATCAATTATATGAAAGGAAACACATATGATAAGGTTGATTTCAAAATAAGAATATAATTCACCATTAGTAATTACCTTGATAAGAATTATATTCTCGATGCAATAGAAGAAGATAAACAATCCTCCTTAAGATAAGTAAAAAAACTCAATAATTTTTAATTCATCAAATCTGCCATCCAATGTTTATTATGAGGTATTTATAACCGTTGAAAAGAAAAAAGAACAAAAAACCCAATAGATATAAAAAGCCTTTAAACATAGGCCTCCCACCAAAATAACTAAAGCCCAAACCTAACATCTTTAAAATATAACCCATTAAGCCTAAAGGTTTAAATTAAATGAGCTAAAAGCTAATAAAACCCATCTCACCAAAATAAGCCCATATTGAATTAAAAAGAAGTCCACATGCAAAATACAAGTAGTGGGCTGCCCAAAGCTATTCTTCTAACTTAAAATAATTAATTAAACAAGAACTAGAGTCTTTTTGCAATTCAGCCCTATTTGATTAGATATGATGTCGTTGTTCCTTATTGTCTCTTACGATTCCATGCCATTTATAATTTTGCCCATATAAGATTGAAGTGCTTCTTTAAACTTGTTAACTCTTGATCTTGTTACCGGTCCATTCAACATTGCTATCTCATCTTTGGTTCCATTCCTTTTACAATGTACCACAGTTGTGCTCACATCAATTCGGCATTTTTAGTTCACCTTTGTTTCCATTCCTCGTGCAATGTACCATGGTTGTGCTCACATCACTTTGATTCTAAAAAATAGTGGGAAACAAAGGTTTTTCTTATGGAACTAAAGCATCAATTCATTTATCCCAATGAGGATAATGAATTTATGGAGCCTAATCATTAAAAGAAAGAAAATTATTATACGAATCTATGTTTATCCCAATTCTAAGATGAACTTTAATTCTAAAAATGGTAGAAAAAGAAGTTTTTCCTATGAAACCAAAAGCATCAATATTATTTATCACAACAGAGAAAGTGTGTTCATGATACCTAATAATGGAATGAATGGAGATTATTATGTGAATTTATGTTTATCCCAATTGACAGACGAGCCTTGATTCTAAAAAAACGTTGGAAGTGAAGTTTTTCTTATGAAACTAAAGCATCGATATCATTTATCCTAATGGGGGGAATGTGTTTATGGTGCCTAATAATGGAATGAATGGAGATTATTATGTGAATCCATGTTTAACCCAACTGACAGATGAATCTTGGTTCTAAAAAAAGGTGGAAAGTTAAGTTTTTCTTATGAAACTAGAGCATTAATTCATTTATCCCAATAAAGAGAATGAATTTGGGCTGCGTAATCATTAAAAGAAAGAAGATTATTATGTGAATCCACGTTTATCCTAATTGATGGACGAACCTTGATTTGAAAAAATGGTAAGAATTGAAGTTTTTCTTCTAAAACCAAAGCATCAATTCATTTATCCCAATAAGGAGAATGAATTTATGTTGCCAATCATTAAAAGAAAGGAAATTATTATGTGAATCTATATTTAACCCAACTGAAAGACAAACATTAATTCTAAGATTGGTAGAAAAAGAAGTTTTTCATATGAAACCAAAGCACGAAGATCATTTATCCTAATAAGGAAAATGTGTTTACGGTGCCTAATCATGAAAAGAAAGGAGGTTATTATGTGAATCCGAGATTGTCCAAATTGATGAATGAACACTAATTCAAAGAATGGTAGAAACAAAAGTTTTTTTATGAAACCAAAGCACTAATATCATTTATCTAATGAGGAAAATGTGTTTATAGCGCCCAATCATGGAAAGAAGGGAGATTATTATGTTAATCCATGTTTATCCCAATTAATGGATGAACTTTGATTCTAAAAAATAGTGGAAAGTGAAGGTTTTCTTATGAAACGAGAGCATCAATTCATTTATCCCAATGAGGAGAATGAATTTGTAGAGTTAATCATTAAAAAAAAGATTATTATATGAATTCGTGTTTATCCCAATTGTAAGATGAACTTTAATTCTAAAAATGGTAGAAAGAGAAGTTTTTCTTATGAAACCAAAGCATCAATATCACTTATCCCAATGGGGAAAATGTGTTTATGGTGCCCAATAACGGGATAATTAGAGATTATTATGTGAATCCATGTTTATCCTAATTGACAAACGAACCTTGGTTCCAAAAAAAGGTGGGAGGTGAAGTTTTTCTTATGAAATCAAAGCATCAATTAATTTATCCCAATAAGGAGAATGAATTCGGGGTGCGCAATCATTAAAAGAAAAGAGATTATTATGTGAACTCTTGTTTATCCGAATTGAAAGATGAACTTTAATTCTAAAAATGGCACAAAGAGAAGTTTTCCTTATGACACCAAAGCATCAATATCATTTATCCCAATAAAGATAACATGTTTATGGTGCCTAATCTTAATACGAAAGGGCACTATTACATGAATTCATGTTTATCACAATTGACAGTCGAACCTTGATTCTAAAAATTAATAGAAAGAGAAAGTTTTCTTATGAAACCAAAGCATCAATGTTGTTTATCCCAATGAGAAGAATGCATTTATGGTGCCCAATCATTAAAATAAAGGAGATTATTATATGAATCCATGTTTATCCTAATTGAAAGACAAACATTAATTCTAAAAATGGTAGACAGAAAAGTTTTTCTCATCAAACCAACGTAAGAAGATCATTTATCCAAATGAGGAAAATTTGTTTATGGCACCTAATCATGAAAAGAAAAGATGGTATTATGTGAATCCAAGATTGTCCAAATTGATGAATGAACACTAATTCTATGAATGGTAGAAAGAGAAGTTTTTTTTTGAAAGCAAAGCGCTAATATCGTTTATCCAATAACGAGAATGTGTTTATGGTGCCCAATCATGGAAAGAAGGGAGATTATTATGTGAATCCATATTTATCCCAATTAATAGATGAACTTTGATGCTAAAAAATGGTGGGAAATGAAGCTTTTCTTATGAAACGAATTCATTTATCCCAATGATGAGAATAAATTTATGGTGCCCAATTATTAGAAAAAAAAAGAGATTATTATGTGAATCCGTGTTTCTCCCAATCAAAAGACAAACGTTAATTCTTAAATTGGTAGAAGGATAAGTTTTTCTTATGACACCAAAGCATCAATATCATTTATCCCAATAAGGAGAATGCATTTACGGTGCCTAATCATGGAAAGAAAGGAGATTAATTACAAAAATTCATATTTATCATAATTGATAGATGAACTTTGATTCTAAAAAATGGTGGGAAGTGAAGGTTTTCTTATGAAACAAAAGCATCAATTCATTTATCCTAATGAGGAGAATGAATTCGTAGAGCCTAATCATTAAAAGAAAGGAGATTATTATGTGAATCCATGTTTATCCCAATTGTAGGATGAACTTTAATTCTAAAAATGGTAAAAAAAAAGTTTTTTCTTATGAAACCAAAGCATTAATATCATTTATCTCAATAGGGAGAATGTGTTTATGGTGCCCAATAATAGAATGAATGGAGATTATTATGTGAATCCATGTTTATCCCAATTGACAGACGAACCTTGATTCTAAAAAATGGTAAGAATTGAAGTTTTTCTTCTGAAACCAAAGCATCAATTCATTTATCCCAATGAAGAGAATGAACTTATGGTGCCCAATCAATAAAAGAAAGGAGATTATTCTGTGGATTCATGTTTATCTCAATTGTAAGATGAATTTAATTCTAAAAATGGTAGAAAGTGAACTTTTTCTTATGAAACTAAAGCATCTATATCATTTATCCTAATAGGGAGAATGTGTTTATGGTGCCCAATAATGGAATGAATGGAGATTATTATATGAATCCATATTTATCTTAATTGACAAACGAACCTTGAATCTAAAAAAAGTGGGAAGTAAAATTTTTTTTATGAAACCAAGCAACCATTCATTTTTCCCAATGAGGAGAATGAATTTGGAGTGCACAATCATTAAAAGAAAGGAGATTGTTATGTGAATCCATGTTTATCCCAGTTGACAAACGAACATTGATTCTAAAAAATGCTGGGAATTGAAGTTTTTCTTTTAAAACCAAGGCATCAATTCATTTATCCCAATGAGAAGAATGAATTTGTGGTGCCTAACCATTAAAAGAAAGGTGATTATTATGTGAATCCGTGCTTAACCCAATTGAAAGACAAGCATTAGTTTTAAAATTGGTAGAAGAAGTTTTTCATATGAAACCAAAGCACCAAGATCATTTATCCCAATGCGGAGAATATGTTTATGGTGCCTAATCATGAAAAAAGAAAAGGTTATTATGTGAATCCTGGATTGTCCAAATTGACGAATGAAGATTAATTCGAAGAATGGTAGAAAAAAAGTTTTTCTTAAAAAGCTAAAGCACCAATATCATTTATCCCAATGAGGAGAATGTGTTTATGGCACCCAATCATGGAAATAAAGTAGATTATTACGTGAATCCATGTTCATCCTGATTGATATATGAACTTTGATTCTAAAAATAGTGGGAAGTGAAGGTTTTCTTATGAAACAAAAGGATCAATTCATTTATCCCAATGAGGAGAATGAATGTATGGAGCCTAATCATTAAAAGAAAAAAGATTATTATGTGAATCCGAGTTTATCCTAATTGTAAAATGAACTTTAACTCTAAAAATGGTAGAAAGAAAAGTTTTTCTTATGAATCCAAAGCATCAATGTCAGCTATCCTAATAGGGAGAATGTGTTTATGGTGCCAAATAATGGAATGAATGGAGATTATTATGTGAATCGATGTTTATCCTAATTGACAGACGAACCATGATTCTAAAAAAAGGTAGGAAGTGAAGTTTTTCTTATGAAACCAAAGCCTCAATTCATTTATCCTAATGAGGAGAATGAATTTGGGGTGCATAATCATTAAAAGAAAGGAGATTATTATGTGAATCCACATTTATCCCAATTGATAGATGAACCTTGACCCTAAAAAAGGGTAAAAATTAAAGTTTTTCTTCTGAAACCAAAGCATCAATTCATTTATCCCAATGAAGAGAATGAATTTATGGTGCCCGATCTTTAAAAGAAATGAGATTATTACGTGAATCAGTGTTTAACCCAATTGAAATACAAACATTAATTCTAGGAATGGTAGAAAGAGAAGCTTTTCTTATGAAACCAAAACACCAATATTGTTTATCCCAGAGTGGAGAATGTGTTTATGGTGCCCAATCATGGAAAGAAGGGAGATTATTACATGAATCCATGTTTACCCTAATTGATCAACGAATTTGATTCTAAAAAATGAGGAAAAGTGAAGGTTTTCTTATGAAACAAAAGCATCAATTCATTTATCCAAATAAGGAGAATGAATTTGTGGAGCCTAATCATTAAAAGAAAGGAGATTATTATGTGAATCTGTATTTAACCCGGTTTAAAGATGAATATTAATTCTAAAATTGGTAGAAAGAGAAGTTTTTCTTATGAAACCAAAGCACCAATATCATTTATCCTAATGAGGAGAATGTGTTTATGGTGCCTAATCATCAAAAGAAAGGAGGTTGTTATGTGAATCCAAGATTGTCCAAATTGAAGAATGAACATTAATTCTAAGAATGGTAGAAAGAGAAGTATTTCTTATGAAGCCAAAGCACCAATATTATTTATCTCAATGAGGAGAATCTATTTATGGTGCCCAATAATGGAAAGAAGGAATCCATGTTTATCCCAATAATAGAAAAACTTTGATTCTAAAAAATGGTAAGAAGTGAAGGTTTTCTTATGAAATGAAATAATCAATTCATTTATCCTAATGATGAGAATGAATTTGTCAAGCTTAATCATTAAGATAAAGGAAATTATTATATGAATATGTTTTTATCCTAATTGTAAGACAAACTTTAATTCTAAAAAGGGTAGAAAGAGAAATTTTTTTTATGAAACCAAAGCATCAATATCATTTATCTCAATGAGGAGAATATATTTATGGTGCCAACTAATGGAATGAATGGAGATTATTATGTGAATCCACGTTTATCCCTATTGATAGACAACCTAAGTGAAGTTTTTCTTATGAAACCAAAGCATCAATTCATTTATCCTAATGAGGAGAAAGAATTTGGGGTGCACAATCATTAAAAGAAAGGAGATTATTATATGAATTATTGTTTATCCTAATTGAAAGACGAACTTTAATTCTAAAAATGGTGGAAAAAGAAGTTTTTTTATGACACTAAAGCATCAATATCTTTAGCTTAATGAGGAGAACCTGTTTAGGGTGCCCAATCTTAAAAAGAAAGGACACTATTACGTGAATTAATGTTCATCACAATTGATAGTTAAACCTTGATTCTAAAAAATGGTAGAGAGAGAAGTTTTTTTTAATAAACTAAAGCATCAATGTCATTTATCCCAATAAGGAGAATTATGGTGCCCAATCAAGAAAATAAAAGAGATTATTATGTGAATCCATATTTATTATAATTGATAGATGAACCTTGATTCCAAAAAATGGTGGGAAGTGAAGGTTTTTTATGAAATGAGAGCATCGATTCATTTATCCCAATGTGAAGAATGAATTTGTGGTGCCTAATCATTATAAAAGAGATTATTATGTGAATCTGTGTTTAACCTAATTGAAAGACAAATATTAATTCTAAAATTGGTAGAAAAAGAAGTTTTACTTATGAAACCAAAGCTCCAAGATCATTTATCCCAATAAGGAGAATGTTTTATGGTGCCCAATCATGAAAAAAAAAGAGATTATTATGTGAATATGAGATTGTCCAAATTGACGAGTGAACATTAATTCTAAGAATGGTAGAAAGAGAAGTTTTCTTATGAAACCAAAGCACCAAAATCGTTCATCTTAATGAGGAAAATGTGTTTATGGTGCCCAATCACGGAAAGAAGGGAGATTATTATGTGAATCCATGTTTATCCCAATTGATAGACGAACTTTAATTCTAAAAAATGGTGGGAAATGAAGATTTTATTATGAAACGAAAGCATCAATTCATTTATTCTAATGAGGAGGATGAATATGTGAAGCCTAGCCATTAAAGAATGGAGATTATTATATGAATCCGTGTTTATCCCAATTGTAATACGAACTTTAATTCTAAAAGTGGTAGAAATAAAAGTTTTTCTTATGAAACCAAAGCATCTGTATCTTTTATCCTAATGGGGAGAATGTATTTATGGTGCCCAATAATGGAATAAATGGAAATTATTATGTGAATCCATGTTTATTCCAATTGACAGATGAACCTTGATTTTAAGAAAATGTGGGAAGTGAAGTTTTTCTTACAAAACCAATGCATCATTTCATTTATACCAATGAGGAGAATGAATTTGGGGTGCACAATTAGGAAAAAAAGGTCATTATTATGTTAATTCTTTTTTATCCCAATTGATAGATGAACTTTGATTCTAAAAAATGGTGGGAAGTGAAGGTTTTCTTATGAAACGAAAGCACCAATTCATTTATCCCTATAAGAATGAATTTATGGCACCTAATCATTCAAAGAAAAAAGATTATTATGTGAATCCGTGTTTATCCCAATTCTAAAACAAACTTCAATTCTAAAAATGGTTGAAAAAGAAGTTTTTCTTATGAAACCAAAGCATCAATATCATTTATCTCAATGGAGAGAATGTGTTTATGGTGCCCAATAATGGAATGAATCGAGATTAATATGTGAATCCATGTTTATTCCAATTGATGAATGAACCTTGGTTCTAAAAATAGGTGGAAATTGAAGTTTTTCTTTTGAAACCAAAGCATCAATTCATTTATCCCAATGACAAGAATGAATTTATGGTGCGCAATCATTAAAAGACAACTGATTATTATGTGAATTCTTGTATATCCCAATTGAAAGATGAACTTTAATTCTAAGGTAGAAAAAAAAGTTTTCCTTACGACACCAAAGCATCATATCATTTATCCCAATGAGGAGAACATGTTTATGGTGCCCAATCTTAAAAAAAAAAGACATTATAAGGTGAATTCATGTTTATCACAATTAAAGGTCAAACCTTCATTCTAAAAAAATAGTGAAAAGAGAAGTTTTTCTTATAAAACCAAAGCATCAATGTCATTTATCCCAATAAGAAGAATACGTTTATGGTGCCCAATCATGAAAAGAATGGAGATTATTATGCGAATCTGTGTTTCTCACAATTGATAGATGAACATTGATTCTAAAAAATGGTGGGAAGTAAAGGTTTTTTATGAAATGAGAGCTTCAATTCATTTATCCCAATAAAGAGAATGAATTTGTGGTGCCCAATCATTAAAACAAATGAGATTATTATATGAATCCGTGTTTATCCCAATTGAAAGATGAACATTAATTCTAAAAATGGTGGAAAGTGAAGTTTTTCTTGTGAAACCAAAGCATCAATATCATTTATCCCAACGAGGAGAATGCATTTGTGGTGCCCAATCATGAAAATAAAGGATATTATTATGTGAATCCGTGTTTGTCCAAATCGATTGCCGAACATTAATTCTAAAAACGATGAAAATTGAAGTTTTTCTTATGAAACCAAAGCATCAATATCATTTATCCCAACGAGGAGAATGCATTTATGATGCCCAATCATGAAAAGAAAGGATATTGTTATATGAATCCATGTCTGCCCAAATTGGCAAACAAACATTAATTCTAAAAAATGGTAGGAATTGAAGTTTTTCTTCTAAAACCAAAGCATCAATTCATTTGCCCCAATAAGGAGAATGAATTTATGGTGCCCAATCATTAAAAAAAAGAGATTATTATGTGATTCCATGTTTAACTCGATTGAAAGACAAACATTAATTCTAAAATTTGTAGAAAGAGAAGTTTTTCTTAAGAAACCAAAGCACCAATATCATTTTTCCCAATGAGGAGAATGTATTTATGGTGCCCAATCATGAAAAGAAAGAAGGCTATTATGTGAATCGAAGATTGTCAAAATTAACAAATGAACGCTAATTCTAAAAGGGGTTAAAAAAAAGAAGTTTTTCTTATGAAACCAAAGCGCCAATATCATTTATCCTAATGAGAAAAATATGTTTATGGTACCTAATCATGGAAAGAAAGGAGATTATTATGTGAAACCTTGTTTATCCCAATTCATAGATGAACTTTGATTCTAAAAAATGGTGGGAAGTAAAGGTTTTCTTCTGAAACAAAATTGTCAATTCATTTATCCCAATGAGAAGAATGAATTTATGGAGCCTAATCATTAAAAGAAAAGAGTTTATTATATGAATCCATGTTTATCCCAATTGTAAGATGAACTTAATTCTATAAATGGTTGAAAGAGAAGTTTTTCTTATGAATCCAAAGCATCAATATCATTTATCCCAATATGGAGAATGTGTTTATGGTGCCCAATAATGGAATGAATAGAGATTGTTATGTGAATAAATGTTTATCTCATTTGACAGATGACCTTTGAATCTAAAAGATGGTGGGAAGTAAAGTTTTTCTTGTAAAACCAAAGCATCAATTCATTTATCCCAAAGGGGAGAATGAATTTGGTGTGCATAATCATTAAAAAGAAGGAGATTATTATATGAATCTAAGTTTATCCCAATTAACAGACAAAATGGCAGGAATTAAAGTTTTTCTTATGAAACCAGAGCATCAATTCATTTATCCCAATGAAGAGAATGAATTTGGGGTACATAATCATTAAAAGAAAGGAGATGATTAGGTGAATCCACGTTTAACCCACTTGATAGATGAACCTTGATCCTAAAAAATGGTAGGAATTGAAGTTTTTCTTTTGAAACCAGAGCATCAATTCATTTATCCCAATGAGGAGAATGAATTTGTATTGCCCATCATTAAAAGAAAGGAGATTATTATGTGAATCTATATTTAACCCATTTGAAAGATAAACATTAATTGTAAGATTGGTAGAAAAGGATGTTTTCCATATGAAACCAAAGCACGAAGATCATTTATCCTAATTAGGAAAATGTGTTTATGGTGCCTAATCATGAAAAGAAAAGAGGTTATTATGTGAATCCGAGATTGTCCAAATTGATGAATGAACACTAATTCTAAAAATGGTGGAAACAAAAGTTTTTTTTATAAAACCAAAGCACTAATATCGTTTATCCAATGAAAAGAATGTGTTTATGGTGCCCAATCATGGAAAAAAGGGAGATTATAACATTAATCCATGTTTATCCCAATTAATAGATGAACTTTGATTCTAAAAAATAGTGGGAAGTGAAGGTTTTCTTATGAAATGAAAGCATTAATTCATTTATCCCAATGAGGAAAATGAATTTGTGGAGCCTAATCATTAAAAGAAAAAAGATTATTATATGAATCTATATTTATCCTAATTGTAAGATGAACTCTAATTCTAAAAATGAAGGAAAGATAAGTTTTTCTTATGAAACCAAAGCATCAATATCATTTATCCCAATGGGGAAAATGTGTCTATGGTGCCCAATAATGGGATGACTAGAGATTATTATGTGAATCCATATTTATCCTAATTGACAGATGAACCTTGGTTCTAAAAAAAGGTGGGAAGTGATATTTTTCTTATGAAACCAAAGCATCATTTCATTTATCCCAATAAGAAGAATGAATTTGGGGTGCGCAATCATTAAAAGAAAGGAGATTATTATGTGAATTCTTGTTTATCTGAATTGAAAGATGAACTTTAATTCTAAAAATGGCATAAAAAAAGTTTTCCGTATGAGACCAGAGCATCAATATCATTTATCCCAATAAGGAGAACATGTTTATGGTTCCTATTCTTAATAAGAAAGGACACTATTACATGAATTCATGTTTATCACAATTGCTAGTCGAACCTTGATTCTAAAAATTGGTAGAAATAGAAGTTTTTCTTATGAAACCAAAGCATCAATGTCGTTTATACCAATAAGGAGAATGTGTTTATGGTGCCCAATCATGAAAATAAAAGGGATTATTATGTGCATCTATGTTTATCCTAATTGAAAGACAAACATTAATTCTAAAAATGGTAGACAGAGAAGTTTTTCTTATCAAACCAAAGCAAGAAGATCATTTATCCAAATGAGGAAAATTTGTTTATGGTGCCTAATCATGAAAAGAAAGGATGTTATTATGTGATTCTGAGATTGCCCAAATTGATGAATGAACACTAATTCTAAGAATGGTAGAAAGAGAAGTTTTATTATGAAAGCAAAGCACTAATATTGTTTATCCAATAAGGAGAATGTATTTATGGTGCCCATTCATCAAAAAAAGGGAGATTATTATGTGAATCCGTGTTTATTCCAATTAATAGACGAACTTTGATGCTAAAAAATAGTGGGAAGTGAAGGTTTTCTTATGAACCGAAAGCATCAATTCATTTATCCCAATGATGAGAATGAATTTATGGTGCCGAATCATTAAAAAAGAGATTATTATGTGAATCTGTGTTTCTCCCAATTAAAAGATAAACGTTAATTCTAAAATTGGTAGAAGGATAAGCTTTTCTTATGACACCAAAGCATCAATATCATTTATCCCAATAAGGCAAATGCGCTTACGGTGCCTAATCATGAAAAAAAAGAGATTAATTATGCAAATCCATGTTTATCACTATTGATGGATGAACTTTGATTCTAAAAAATGGTGGAAAGTGAAGGTTTTCTTATGAAACGAAAGCATTAATTCATTTACCCTAATGAGGAGAACGAATTTGTAGAGCCTAATCATTAAAGGAAAGGAGATTATTATGTGAATCCATATTTATCCCAATTGTAAGATGAACTTTAATTCTAAAAATGGTAGAAAGAGAAGTTTTTTCTTATAAAACCAAAGCATCAATATCATTTATCTCAATGGGGAGAATATGTTTATGGTACCTAATAATGGAATGAATGGAGATTATTATGTGAATCCCGTGTTTATCCCAATTAACAAACGAACCTTGATTCTAAAAAATGGTAGGAAATGAAATTTTTCTTCTAAAACCAAAGCATCAATTCATTTATCCTAATGAGAAGAATGAACTTCTGGTGACCAATCAATAAAAGAAAGGAGATTATTCTGTGAATCCGTGTTTATCTTAATTGTAAGATGAATTTTAACTCTAAAAATGGTAGAAAGTGAAGTTTTTCTCATGAAACCAAAGCATCTATATCATTTATCCTAATGGAGAAAATGTGTTTATGGTGCCCTATAATGGAATGAATGGAGATAATTATATGAATCCATATTTATCCCAATTAACAAACGAACCTTGATTCTAAAAAAAGGTGGGAAGTAAAGTTTTTTTTTTATGAAACCAAAGCAACCATTCATTTATCCCAATGAGGAAAATGAATTTGGGGTGCGCAATCATTAAAAGAAAGGAGATTATTATGTAAATCCATGTTTATCCCAATTGACAAATGAACCTTGATTCTAAAAAATGCTGGGAATTAAAGTTTTTCTTTTAAAACCAAGGCATCAATTCATTTATCCCAATGAAGGGAATGAATTTATGGTGCCTAATCATTAAAAGAAAGGTGATTATTATGTGAATCCGTGTTTAACCCAATTGAAAGACAAGCATTAATTTTAAAATTGGTAGAATGAGAAGTTTTTCATATGAAACTAAAACACCAGGATCATTTATCCCAATGCAGAGAATATGTTTATAGTACCCAATCGTGAAAAAAAAGGTTGTTATGTGAATCCGGGTTTGTCCAAATTGAAGAATGAAGATTAATTCCAAGAATGGTAGAAAAAAAGTTTTTCTTAAGAAACCAAACCACCAATATCATTTATCCAATGAGGAGAATGTGTTTATGGCACCCAATTATGGAAAGAAGGGAGATTATTACGTGAATCAATGTTCATCCTAATTGATAGATGAACTTTGATTCTAAAAAATGGTGGAAGGTAAAGGTTTTCTTATAAAATGAAAGCATCAATTCATTTATCCTAATGAGGAAAATGAATTTATGGAGCCTAATCATTAAAAGAAAGAAGATTATTATGTGAATCTGTGTTTATCCCAATTGTAAAATAAACTTTAACTCTAAAAATGGTAGAAACAGAAGTTTTTCTTATGAATCCAAAGCATCAATGTCATTTATCCTAAAAGGGAGAATGTGTTTATGGTACCAAATAATGGAATGAATGGAGATTATTATGTGAATCCATGTTTATCCTAATTGACATACGAACCATGATTCTAAAAAAAATGGGAAATAAAGTTTTTCTTATGAAACCAAACCATCAATTCATTTATCCTAATGAGGAGAATGAATTTGGAGTGCATAATCATTAAAAGAAAAGAGATTATTACGTGAATCCATATTTATCATAACTGCTAGATGAAAGTTGACCCTAAAAAATGGTAGGAATTGAAGTTTTTCTTCTAAAACCAAAGCATCAATTCATTTATCCCGAATTTATGGTGCCCGATCATTAAAAGAAAAGAGATTATTATGTGAATCCATGTTTAACCCAATTGAAACACAAACATTAATTCCAAAATTGGTAGAAAGAAAAGTTTTTCTTATGAAACCAAGGCACTAAGATCATTTTTACTAATGAGGATAATGTGTTTATGGTGCCCAATCACAAAAAAAAAGATTATTACTTGAATTCGAGATTGTCCAAATTGGTGAATGAACATTATTTCTAAGAATGGTAGAACGAGAAGTTTTTCTTATGAAACCAAAATACCAATATTGTTTATCTCAAAGTAGAGAATGTGTTTATGGTGCCTAATCATGGAAAGAAGGGAGATTATTACATGAATCCATTCTTATCCTAATTGATAGATGAACTTCGATTCTAAAAAATAGTGGGAAGTGAAGGTTTTCTTATAAAAAAAGCATCAATTCATTTATCCGAATAAGGAGAATGAATTTATGGAGCCTAATCATTAAAAGAAAAGAGATTATTATGTGAATCTGTGTTTAACCCGATTAAAAGATGAACATTAATTCTAAAATTGGCAAAAAAAAAGTTTGCTTATGAAATCAAAGCACTAATAGCATTTATCACAATAAGGAGTATGTGTTTATGGTGCCCAATCATGAAAAGGAAAGGAGGTTATTATGTGATTCCAAGATTGTCCAAATTGACGAATGAACATTAATTCTAAGAATGGTTGAAAGAGGAGTTTTTCTTGTGAAGCCAAAGCACCAATATCATTTATCTCAATGAGGAGAATCTATTTATGGTGCCCAAAATGGAAAGAAGGGAATCCATGTTTATCCCAATTGATAGACGAACTTGGATTCTAAAATATGGTGGGAAGGGAAGGTTTTCTTATGAAGCAAAAAAATTAATTCATTTATCCCAATGATGAGACTGAATTTGTCGAGCTTAATCATTAAGAGAAAAAAGATTATTATGTGAATCTGTTTTTATCCCAATTGTAAGACAAACTTTAATTCTAAAAAAGGTAGAAAGAGTAGTTTTTTTATGAAACCAAAGCATCAATATCATTTATCCCAATGGGGAGAATGTGTTTATGGTGCCGAATAATGGAATGAATAGAGATTATTATGTGAATCCATGTTTATCCCAATTGACCGACAACCTAAGTGAAGTTTTTCTTATGAAACCAAAGCATCAATTCATTTATCCTAATGAGGAGAAAGAATTTAGGGTGCACAATCATTAACAGAAAGGAGATCATGATGTGAATTATTGTTTATCCTAATTGAAAGATGAACTTTAATTCTAAAAATGGTAGAAAGTGAAGTTTTCCTTATGACACCAAAGCATCAATATCATTTATCCTAATGAGAAAAACCTGCTTAGGGTGCCCAATCTTAAAAAGAAAGGACGCAATTACGTGAATTCATGTTCATCACAATTGACAGTTAAACCTTAATTGTAAAAAATGGTAGAAAGAGAAGTTTTTCTTATGAAACCAAAGTATCAATATCATTTATCCCAATAAGGAGAATTATGGTGCCCAATCAAGAAAATAAAAGAGATTATTATGCGAGTCCATGTTTATCATAATTGATAGAAGAACATTAATTCTAAAAAATGGTAGGAAATGAAGGTTTTTTATGAAATGAGAGCATCGATTCATTTATCCCATGAGGAGAATGAGTTTGTGGTGCCTAATCATTATAAAAAAAGTAGATTATATGTGAATCCGTGTTTAACCCAATTGAAAGACAAACATTAATTCTAAAATTGGTAGAAAGAGAAGTTTTTTTTTATGAAACCAAAGCTCCAAGATTATTTATCCCAATAAGAAGAATGTGTTTATGGTGCCTAATCATGAAAAAACGGAGGTTATTATGTGAATCTGAGATTGTCAAAATTGATGAATGAACATTAATTATAAGAATAGTAGAAAGAGAAGTTTTTCTTATGAAACCAAAAGACCAAAATCATTTATCCTAATGAGGAAAATGTGTTTATGGTGCCCAATCATGGAAAGAAGGGAGATTATTATGTGAATCCATGTTTATCCTAATTGATAGACGAATTTTAATTCTAAAAAATGGTAGGAAGTGAAGATTTTTTTATGAAACGAAAGCATCAATTCATTTATTCTAATGAGGATAATGAATTTTTGGAGCCTAATCATTAAAAGAATGGAGATTATTATATGAATCCGTGTTTATCTCAATTGTAATATGAACTTCAATTCTAAAAGTGGTAGAAAAAGAAATTTTTCTTAAGAAACCAAGCATCAATATCATTTATCCTAATGGGGAGAATGTGTTTATGGTGCCTAATAATGGAATAAATGGAGATTATTATGTGAATCCATGTTTATCCTAATTGGCAGATGAACCTTGATTCTAAGAAAAGGTAGGAAGTAAAGCTTTCCTTACAAAACCAATGCATCATTTTATTTATCCCAATGAGGAGAATGAATTTGGGGTGCACAATCAGGAAAAGAAAGGTCATTCTTATATGAATTCTTTTTTATCCCAATTGATAGATGAACTTCGATTCTAAAAAATGGTGGGAAGTGAATGTTTTCTTATGAAACGAAAGCATTAATTCATTTAACCACATAAGAATGAATTTGTAGAGCCTAATCATTAAAATAAAGAAGATTATTATGTGAATCCGTGTTTATCCCAATTTTAACACAAACTTTAATTTTAAAAATGATTGAAAAAAAAGTTTTTCTTATGAAACCAAAGCATCAATATCATTTAGCTTAATGGGGAGAATGTGTTTATGGTGACTAATAATGGAATGAATAGAGATTATTATGTGAATCCATGCTTATTCCAATTGATGGACGAACCTTGGTTCTAAAAATAGGTGGGAATCCAAGTTTTTCTTTTGAAACCAAAGCATCAATTCATTTATCCCAATGACGAGAATGAATTTATGGTGCGTCATCATTAAAATAAAGGTGATACACAAAAGCATCAATATCATTTATCCCAATGAGAAAAACATGCTTATGGTGCCCAATCTTAAAAAGAAAGGACACTAACGTGAATTCATGTTTATCACTATTAAAGGTCGAACCTTCATTCTAAAAAATGGTAGAAAGAGAAGTTTTTCTTATAAAACCAAAGCATCAATGTCATTTATCCCAATAAAGAGAATACATTTATGGTGCCTAATCATGAAAAAGAAGGATATTATTATGTGGGTCTGTGTTTATCACAACTGATAGATGAACTTTGGTTTTGAAAAATGGTAAGAAGTAAAGTTTTTCTAATGAAACCCAAGCATCAATTCATTTATCCCAATAAGAAGAATGTGTTTATGTCACCCAATCATGAAAAGAAAGGAGATCGTTATGTGAATCTGCCTTTATCATAATTGAAAGGCGAACTTTAATTCTAAAAATAGTGGAAATAGAGGTTTTTCTCACGAAACCAAAGCATCAATATCGTTTATCCCAATAAGGAGAATAAATTTTTGAAGCCTAATCATTGAAAGAAAAAAGATTGTTATGTGAATCCGTGTTTAACCCAATTGAAAGATGAACTTTAATTCTAAAAACGATAGAGAGAGAAGTTTTTTTTATGAAACCAAAGCATTAATATTATTTATTTCGATGGAGAGAATGTGTTTATGGCACCCAATAATGGAATGAATAGAGATTATTATGTGAATCCATGTTTATTGCAATTGTTAGATGAACCTTGGCTCTAAAAATAGATGGGAATTAAAGTTTTTCTTTTGAAACCAAAGCATCAATTCATTTATCCTAATGATGAGAATGAATTTATGGTGTGCAATCATTAAAATAAAGGTGATTATTATGTGAATTCTTGTTTATCCCAATTGAAAATAAGCTTTAATTCTAAAAATGGTGGAAAGAGAAGTTTTCTTTATGACACCAAAGATCAATATCATTTATCCCAATGAGGAGAACGTGTTTATGGTGCCCAATCTTAAAAAGAAAGGACACTCTAATGTGAGTTCATGTTTATCACTATTAAAGGTCGAACCTTTATTCTAAAAAATGGTAGAAAGAGAAGTTTTTCTTATAAAAGCAAAGCATTAATGTAATTTATCCTAATAAGAAGAATGCGTTTGTGGTGCCTAATCATGAAAAGAAAAGAGATTATTATGCGAATCCATGTTTATCAAAATTGATAGATGAACTTTAATTCTAAAAAATGGAGGGAAGTAAAGGTTTTTTATGAAATAAGAGCTTCAATTCGTTTATCCTAGTAAGGAGAATGAATTTGTGGTGCCCAATCATTAAAATAAATGAGATTATTATATGAATCTGTGTTTATCCTAATTGAAAGATGAACATTAATTCTAAAAATGGTGGAAAGTGAAGGTTTTCTTACGAAACCAAAGCATCAATATCATTTATCCAAACGAGGAGAATGCATTTATGGTGCCCAATCATGAAAAGAAAGGATATTATTATGTGAATCCATGTTTGTCCAAAATCAATGGATGAATATTAATTCTAAAAACGGTGAAAAGTGAAGTTTTTCTTATGAAACCAAAGCATAAATATCATTTATCCCAATCAGGAGAATGCGTTTATGGTGCCCAATCATTAAAAGAAAGGATATTGTAATATGAATCCATGTTTGCCCAAATTGGTAGACAAACATTAATTTTAAAAAATGGTAGGAATTGAAGTTTTTCCTTCTGAAACCGAAGCATCAATTCATTTTTCCCAATGAGGAAAATAAATTTATGGTGCCCAATCATTAAAAGAAAGGAGATTATTAGGTGATTCCATATTTAACCTGATTGAAAGACAAACATTAATTCTCAAATTTGTAGAAAAAGAAGTTTTTCTTAAAAAACCAAAGCACCATATCATTTTCCCAATGAGG
>JBBYHO010080947.1:19442-33917 GCA_038382025.1 Adansonia gregorii | reverse complement strand
ACTAAAGTGATTGGTTTGCATTATTAACTATTATATGCCTTGTCCAATCCAATTGGCTTTAAAACATATATTAACATTCCATACGGAGGATCAATCATGAAGGCCAAATAGCTTACTTGAACCTAATGTTAGGTCCCATTCTCTCACCATAAGGTTGGTCGAAAGTCTAATGCAAATGCAAATGCACAATGTCTGTCAGGGAAACAACAAACATTTTTATTTTACTTGTTTTTATTATTAAAAAATAAACATATTTTCCAAAAAAAGGAAACCCCTAATGATTACAAGAAAAATAAACATAGGTAAAATATTAGTAGATAATTGATAATTAGGAACAAAAATAGAAAAGGGGATTTTAGTTAAACAATGATCAAAAACTAAAAAAGCAATAAGTGGATAAGATATGGCTAGTTATAAGCCTACGTCTCTAACTTATCCTTAGCGAAGTCATTAAGCGATCATAACATCCCCTACCATTAACGATGAATAGCACTAAACTTATAAATAATCCTCGATGGGATTTAGACATGGTATGGGTTAGAAAAAAGTGCTTCTCATGTTAGGATAAGGGAGGATCATTAGACAAATCAATCATTTAACTAATCTTTAATGTACACTACGAAATGGCTAAAAAAATTAGAGTCATCATCGATCATTTGGACTAGGTATGATCTGAAACACATTAAAATAGATCTTTTAGAGTCACAAAACTTAGAGGATCAATTTTATGGTTTACGTGAAACAAAATTTGGTAAAAGGTTCCAAGAGTTACTTATGCATGAGAAAGGATTAGCACTCTTATAATTCCCTAAATCGATATGATCTAGCCATAGATTATCTTGGTTTTGGTTTGGTCATATTTAAATTGTCATTATTTTTGTATAATCTTTTTTTAATGATGAATTTTGGAAATGATAAGTTCAGGTTTTGGTAATAAATTCGAATTCCTCTATGCATCTTGATAAAATAGGTAAAGGAAAACTTTTTTATTATAATTTTTAGATTTGATTCGAAGAGGATGTTTTGTGTCAAGTATTAGAGAGATTAACGATAAAACATTGCCTTTATTTTCCTCATGATATCGAGTTAAAAAAATGAATGCATTGTTGCCATCAAGAAAAGAAATGTGTTAGTAAAGCATAAAATAAATTATAATAAATATTGCATAAAAATAAAACACATAAGTCATGGAAATAAGCCTTGTGTGGGATGTATATCATAATTGCTATCAGTTATCTAAAAATAACTAATCAACAACTTGTAAATACGCAAACTCGTTAAATGATTAAGGCATGAAAATCAAAATAGGATTGAAAAATCTGGAAAAACCTATGAAAAAGAAAATTATGATTTTTGGTGAAATTTTGAAATGGGGTTGAAAAACCCATATGGATGAAAAATTTGGTACGTTATGGAAAATGAGGTATTTTAGGTATTTTGATAGGTGAATTTTAAGTTAGAACCAAAAAATTAGTAAAAAGGTTTAAATTAATTTTTTTTGAAATGATGGGGCCTTTGTTTGAGCTTACTGAGACTCGTACATGACTCGAAAACCTAATAAGGTGCTGATTGGAATCATTCTAAGGCATCTGGATACCGCATAAGAATGGATATGGAATAATTGCATGTTTTTGCTTAAGGAAAAAACATGGAACAACATCTAGTTGTCAACTTTCAAAATTTATTCTAGGCTTATCTAATGAAATTAGAAGGGCAAACAAGATAATATTGGAAAGTTATTGGATGAGGTTTAATATAAAAATACTCAAAAATCCCAAAAAATACATTCTAAGAGAAAATATTTTTAAAGTTGGACTCGATTTAGCACTAACAACAAGTGAAAGGGAATAGGTGTAGCAGACTTTTAAAAATTGCCCTAAACTTATTTAAACTCAAAAATTTGCAAATGATACCATTCAAAAGAAGGAACTTCATATAGTTATTAAGAAAAATATTTAAAAATAAAAAAACATTTTAATAGTGAAAAATAGCTTGCAATGAAGTCTATTGTTAGTCTTGAGGGTTTTAGACAATGCCTGTTTGAAAAATCATAACTTCGTCATCTAAGCTCATTTCGGAGAATAAATGCTCATTAGAAAGCCAACTAGATGCCCTTTAAGGTAAAATATTGAAAAAATTCATAAAAGTCATTTTTGTGTTAGAAATAGGTTTTCAAGTTAGATTAAGCAACTACTAGTAGCTAAAATAAGGGACATTTTTGTTTTCAATTTTCCTCGACTCAATTTTGGTCATGGACGTACGAATGTCCATGTAGTGGTTTCACAACCTATTCTAAAATCAGAACAAGTGGGACAAAAGAATGCCCATTGGCCGTTCTTTTAGCAATAACAACCATAAGGCTCAAGATCACATAATTTTATCAAATAAATGGCAAACTCAATTTTGATGATTAAAAAATAATGTTTGTTTAGCCTCATTTAGCCATGATCCAAGCACAGCGTGCTTTATTTTTCCTAAGCTTGATAGCATCAAGAGATTAAAATCATGAACCAAGGTTAGTCTCATGATTTAAGCTAACCTTGGTCTTTTTTAGGGTTTCTTTTTAAAAATAGCATCGGCATATCAAATAAGTATTATTATAAGCAAGTCGTGAACTATAAGGCATATCAAAGGCATCAAACATTCATAGCATGGTCAAGCTTACATAGTGTGGCATTTAAACAAGTAAATCATCCTAAAAAATGCAAATAGTAACAAAACAACATCAAAGCATGCTACCAAAACATGGAATGGCATGGAACATTATATATCATGAAGCAAAAATATACCAAGGCTTAAATGTATGTTGGCTAAATGGATTAAATGGCATAAAGAAGGATTTTTATCATCAAAACACAATATTAACATCATAAATCACAAGATCGAACTAAGAAATGTATGGATTTTGTGGATACATGAAAATGGGTCATTAATATGGCATGCAATGAGATGAAAAAGCCAAAAAACAAAAAAAAATGATAAGAGATATTCCTAAGATGCTTTAAACTTTTCCTTTTAGCTTTTAAACCCTTCAAGTACTCTTTTTCTCTTTCAATTGCCTATTTTTCTTGTTTTTACTTTTTTACTCTTTTTACTTTTCCTTTGGTCTTTGACAGTAGTGAAGAGAATGGCTAAGCCTCTTTTAAAAAAACAATGTCAGTTCTGCTTTTAAAGCCACCAATTGGTAAAGTAAAGAAACTAAAGCACGGTCATGGGATGTCAATCCCAAAAAAGCCCATACTCTTAAATGTATTGGATTTTAGAAATTGACAAAATAACTATAAAAGAGAAGCAGAATATGTAAACATAGAAACTACAAGATTTTCGTATAGATCTTTAGAAAGGGATTTACATGTCATAAAATTTAAAATTTTTGGTCAAAATTTAAACATCTATCTATTTAAGGATTAACTAAATCTCATATATCATTATATGGAATTAAAACCAATCTGAACAATCCTTACAAGGTAGCAATAACAACTTTTGAAAAAGATCTCTAAGATCATAAACAACACCACTAATAGTTATCTACAGAGATGGTTGTTGAAAACTTTTTGAGGGTTAATGTTTTTCCAATGCTAGCCAGAAGGCTTGTTAGGCCTCAACTACAAGGTGAAGTCAAATCCCTTTTTCAATTACGCAATCAAAGAACAATTTTAAAAGGTAATGGTACAAAATAAAGAGAAAAAGATTTTGTAAGGATGTAGGGTTGGCACAAAATTAGTCAATTTGCCCACTTTAGGGAATGACTATTCTCTCAGTGCTAGAAAACTAATTTTCCACTTTCACTTGAATCAAGAACGATTGTAGATCTCTCAAAAAATCAAAGTTGGTGCAAAAAGAGCTTAAAGAAAGTAAGGTTTTACTCTTAAGGTTTTCTTGCCTAAGGTTTTCTAATAGCCACCCTTAGTAAAAAAGCCATAATAAATGAATTTAAATACATCTAAAGCTAGGTTAAGCTGACTCAAATGTGCCCATTAAGTCATCCTAACGGATGGCACCACGTTTAGTAGTAACTTGAAGCCCAGTTAAAACACTTTTAATTAGTTTATCCAAGATTGAGCCCAATTAATAAGTAATTAAAAATCTTGGTCTAATACTACACTAATGTGGCCTTAATATATGTGCCTAGCCTTATATCAAGTCTAAATAGGTGCAATTCAAAACTAGGCCCACTTGGCTTAACAATTAGCGCTTTTGGCCTAATCCCTAATAACATGCAGGAATATTTAACTCAATTAAATTTTTTACCAAGTAAAACAATTCTACTTCATATAATTAATATTAAATAATTATCAAATAATCATTTAATTAGCTAGAAATAATTATCTATCAAAACCATGACATACCTATTGCCATGTCTATAGTTAAAGATTTTCTCAATAAGATTTCTTTATCTTTATAGCCACATTAAGACATCTCTAATTAGATTTTATAAACCTAATTTAAGTCCTAAATAATTCTTCATTGAACTAATTCAATTAATTCTTCTAGTTAATTATGTTTTATTTGATTAAGTTATACTTAATTAAATCTTAGATTTAATCAACATATTTCATTCTATTGTGTGTGGCCCATTAGATTCCTAACATGCTGCAATAAACATAATTAACTTCATTAATCATGTTTATAGATCATGAGTGGGATCTAGAACCCATCATGACCACCTAAGTATTGAAAAGTCAAACTGATCTTATTAAAACTTTTCAATAACTAGCATGTTATAATACAGTCCTTTCACTATATATCCCAAAATAAACATAAGCATGATGTAGTGTCTCTTTATGTTTTAATCCATGTTAGATCTTACAATTTAAGGTTAATCATCTTAAATCAATAAGAAGTGATTCATCATAATTCATTATGCTCTAGTCAAAGACTTTAATCCAATTAACCATAGTTAAGATCATTTAGCATATGTCTCTAATATTACTAGGAGTGGTGAATCCTTTATAGATCCTTCATCCATCTACTACATGCTTTATGCCATAGCCAAAACCACCCTACCTAGGCATTTATCCTTATGGATGCATTCGTGATGATCTCTAAGTATGTCACTCCCCATATAAGATGACTAGTATGATAAGTCTGAGGACTATTATACATAGCTGGCACATGAGAACATATTCCATAAACACCTGAGTAACTAATACCAAATGCTATTCTTATACAAGCCATGTTCAATGAACTTGTTTCCATAAAACAAGTATCCCCATGGCATCCTAGGTATCCCACATACTTCAACCTATAAGATTAGTTACTTACTTTCTAAGTAAGAAGGTATAACACAAGTTAGTCTTTGAGCGTTGCTACTAACCCATCTTGATAATACGATGACTAATAATGTTTTAAAGAACTAGGCTTTAATGCTTAAGAATATCATAATTGCAACACTTTGTAATTCCTTTGCAAGGCCTTTGAAACTTTTTGGGCTTCATCTAATTAGTGGTTTCATGATAGTTAATCATGCCACTAACATGAAGAAAAACCTTATGTTACTAAACTTTTAACATGTAGTTAATTGACCATGTATCTCATGTCCTAATCGGATTGCTTTAAGGATATGCACTAACACATGGAGATTAATTGGTATATTTTCAGGATAAGTGGTGAGTCATAAGTACTATTGGTGTACTTTTAACCTATAATTTGCTCAAGCACTAAGTCTTAAGGATTAAATCTTAAGTTTTAAGGATTAAATCTCTTCCTCATTAGATATTCCAACATAAAAGTTTAATAGTGTCTTTTATTAAACCAAATTATGCCATAAAATATCCTATCGTCCTAGCTAAATAGGCCTTTAAAAATCAAGTTAACCCAACCTGATAGGTATAGATAATTTTGATAAGGTCTGCCATGACTTTGAATGATTTTTGGAACCAAAAATGCTACAAAACTTGTGGCTAAAATCATTATTGTATTTAGAGTAAAATGCTAGGAAGCAGACAAAAATATGTAAATGCTTCAATACATTCTCAAATATATTAATAAATTCAAGCCAATTCTATCGATACAAGGTAAGTTTTAATACATGTTGGTCTAAACATGCATTTTTACCCATTTTTAAGCTTTATATTGATAAAACAATAAAATGTATAGATACATTTAATGAATGCATTAATACATTGAGTGAAGCTATCAATACATTTACTGAATGTATCAATACTTTGGGTCAAGGTGTCGATACATTTGCTTAGTTTTGAAATTTGGTGATGTGGAGCCAATGCATCAATACCTCATAGCAAATTATCGATACATTCAGTTGAAAATGTGTCTTTTACTTACCTTTGACTTCATAAACACCTTACCTTAGCTTGGGATAAAAGGAATTAGACTAAGGTTGGACATTTAGCCTTGATGATGCACTCAATGCTTGCATGAAAGCCCGGACAAAATTAGCTATCTATAATGTAAAATAACCTAAAGGTCCTCAAATGCATATGAAACTTGAAAAAATTGCTAAATGGTCCCTATAACTTTAGACATACACATGAAAAGGTCTTACTATGGATGGATACATTTTGGTAAAACTACAAAAAGGCCTTTAGGTTGGAATAACCCTAGAAACACCAAAAAAGTTTTTTTTAGAAACAAGTTACTGGAAGAATCAAGACTTGCATATGATGATCTATATATGCACTAACAACCCAAATAAGGCATATTAGTACAAATAAACATATTAAAACAAAATAACCAAAGAACATGGAATAATGAGCATAAAATAAATATATGAGATACAATGATCAAGATTACCTACGTGCAAAGCAAATGGTAATGAAAATAAACAACATGAAGAGAAAAAAAATGAAAAATGCTGCATGAATTAAAATAGAAAGAAATTAAAATGAATGTCATTTGAAAATATATTTAAACAACCTTTCATGCTCAAGGCTTGATTTAATGGAATTTTAAACCACAGTAGAAAGAAAAATAAGCATTTTAGATAATATCTTAAAGTTTGACCTTAAAAATTGGTTATTATACCTTTGGCATGAACAAATCACCTAAACAATGGCTTAGGATCATTAAGCTTTAATAAGATGATATCAAAAAAGTAAATAAATAAAAATGTACATTAAAGAAAATAATTTTTCTCATGCCTGGCATATTTAAAAAGGTTATAAAACATTTAGCTTAAAGCATCACCTTAAGAATATATATAAAAAAAAGAAGAAGATCAAAAAAAGAAATCGGTAAAAAACTATCTTACAAAAAAATCTCAAGAACTCTTTTTGATATATTTTTGCTTTTGATTTTTTTTATTTCTCTTTTTTTCTCAACTTTTTCTCTCAAGATTTTCATTTCAAGCTCCAAGATTAAAAGACATGCACCAAAAATTAAAGCTCTATTTTTAAATGCTCATGAAAAAGGCATTAATTTTAAGCTTGTTTCTCTTTTATTTTTCCAAAATTCATTTTTTATGGCTCATACATATTCCCCATGCAAGTTTACTTGCAAGCAAGCTGTCTAACCCATAAATTCTTTGATTTATGGCTAGTTAGGCCAAGAGAAGAGATTGGTTATGTCCTTGTCTTCCATGCATGTCCAAATATGAAAACACTTCAAAAATGGTTATTCCATAATCCTATGTCTGAAAAACTATTTGGCCTTAACTCAAATTAGCTCCTATGGTATTTAAAAATCAAGATAACCTCTATTTTTTAGAAAAAGCCTAATTATGATCCTATCCATTCCTAACATGATTAAAAAGTTTATCTCAATTTGAAAAAGTCTAGTTAGATCCTAATAGTTATAGTTAAAAAAATAATTACAAGCACTATATAAATGATATTGATGCTTTGGTTTCATAGGAAAAAATTTTCTTTCCATAATTTTGTAGAATTAAAATTCGTTTGTCTATTAGGATAAACACAAATTCACATAATAATCTCCGTTCTTTTCTTGATTGGGTACCATAAACTCATTCTCCTCGTTGGGATGAATGACATGGATGCTTTGTTCATTTAAAAAACTTTTTATTCCACTATTTTCCTTGGAAGTAAAGTTCACTTGACAATAGGACAAATATGGATTCTCATAATAGTCTCCTTTCTTTTCATGATTGGGAACCATAAACTCATTCTCCTCACTAGGGCAAATGACATTGGTGCTTTAGTTCCATAAAAAAAGTTTTTCTTCCCATTATTTTTTAGAATCAGAGTTCCTCTATCAATTAGGGCAAATGAAAATTCACACAATAATCTACTTTCTTTTCATGATTAGGCACCCTAAGCTTGTCTTACTCATTAGGATAAATGACGTTGGCGCATTAGTTTCAAAAAAAATGCTTTTTTTAACATTTTCCAGAATTCAAGTCCGTTTGTTAATTGGGACAAACACTAATTCACATAATAATCTCTTTTTTTTCATAATTAGGCACCATAAACTTATTTTTCTTTCTGGGATAAATGAAATTATTTTTTTGGCTTTATTTGAAAAACTTTTCTTTCCACCATTTTTTATAATCAAATTTCGTTTGCCAATTAGGACAATGACAGATTCATATAATAGTCTTCTTTCTTTTCATGATTGTGCACTGTAAACTTGTTCTGCTCATTGGGATAATAGACATTGATGCTTTGGTTTCATTAAAAAACCAATTTTTAGAGTTAAAGTTTGTTTGTCAATTGAAACAAGCATGGATTCACATAATAATCTCATTTTTCTTCATGATTGGGCACCATAAACTCAATTTCCTTATTGTGATAAATAACATTGATGCTTTGATTTCATTTAAAATGCTTTTACCATCATTTTTAGATTCAATGTTCATCTGTCAATTAGGACAAGGACAAATTCACATAATAATCTTTTTTTTTCATGATTAAGAACCATAAACTCGTTCTACTCAATAGGATAAATTACATTGATGCTTTGGTTTCATAAGAAAAGCTTTTTTTTACCATTTTTAGAGTTAAAGTTTATTTATCAATTAGAACAAACACAGATTCACATAATATTCTCTTTTATATTCATGATTGGGCACCATGAACTCATCCTCCTCATTGGGATAAAAGATATTAATGCTTTGGTTTCATTCAATAAGCTTTTCTTTCCACCATTTTTTAGAATCAAACTTTGTCTATCAATTAAGACAAAGATAGATACACATAATAATTTTTTTAACGATTGGACATAATTAACTCGTTCTGCTCATTGGGATAAATGACATTGGTGCTTTGGTTTTCTAAGAAAAGCTTCTCTTTCCATCATTTTTTAGAATTAAAATTTGTTTGTCAATTAGGACAAACACAGATTCACATAATAATCCCTTTTCTTTCATGATTAGGCACCATAAGCACTTTCCACTCATTAGGATAAATGACATTGATGTTTTGGATTCATAAAAAAAGCTTTTCTTCTCGCCCCTTTTTAAAGTCAAAGTTTATCCGTCGAGTAGGACAAAGATGAATTCACATTATAATCTCCTTTCTTTTCATGATTGGGCACCATAAACTTATTCTACTTATTAGGATAAATGACTTGATGCTCTAGTTTCATAAAAAAGCTTCTCTTTCCACTATTTTTTAGAATTAAAGTTCATTTGCTAATTAGGACAAAGATAGATTCACATAGTAATCTCTTTTCTTTTCTTGGTTGTGAACTTTAAACTCATTCTCCTCATTGGCATAAATGACATTGATGCTTTGTTTCCATAAGAAAAACTTTTCTTCCCCTTATTTCTTAGAGTTAAAGTTCATTCATCAATTAGGACAAAGATAAATTCACATAATAATCTCCTTTTTTTTCATGATTGGGCACTATAAACTTATTCTACTCATTTGAGTTAATGATATTAATGCTTTGGTTTTAGAAGAAAAGCTTTTCTTTTCCCTATTTTTTAGAATCAAAGCTTATCTGTTAATTAGGATAAATATGAATTCAGATAATAATCTCTTTTTTTTTCATGATTGGGTGCCATGAACTCATTCTACTTATTGGGATAAATGACATTGATGCTTTGGTTTCATAAGAAATGATACTCTTTCCACCATTGTTTAGTATTAAAGTTCATTTATCAATTGGGACAAACATAGATTCATATGATAATCTCATTTTTTTCATGATTGGGCATCATAACCTCATTCTCCTCTTCGGAATAAATGCATTGATTCTATGGATTCATTTAGAAAGCTTTTTTTTCCATCATTTTTGGAATCAAAGTTCATTTATCAATTAAGACAAGCATGAATTCACATAATTTTCATGATTGGGTGCGAAAAGCTTGTTCCACTCATTAGGATAATTGACACAGATGCTTTGGTTTCATAAGAAATGTTTCTCTTTTCACCATTTTTTTGATTGAAGTTTGTTTGTCAACTAAGACAAAAATGGATCTACGTAACAATCTCCTTTCTTTCCATGATTGGCATAAAGTCATGCTCCTTATTGGGGCAAATGACACTGATGCTTTGGTTTTATGAGAAAAGCTTTTCTTCTTCTCATTTTTTAGAAACAAAGGTCATCCGTTAATTAGGACAAAGACAGATTCACATAATAATCTTTTTTCTTTTTATGATTAGGCAACATAAACTTATTTTACTCATTGGGGTAAATGACATTGATGTTTTGGTTTTGGAAGAAAGGCTTCTCTTTCCACCATTTTTTGAAGCTAAAGTTCCTTTTTCAATTAGGACAAACATAGATTCATATAATAATCTCTTTTCTTTTCATGATTGGGTACCATAAACTCATTCTCCTTAATGTGATAAATGACATTGATGCTTTGGTTTCATAAAAGAACTTATATTCCCACCTTTTTTTAGAATCAAAGCTCATCTGTTAATTTGGATAGATACAGATCCACATAATTATCTCTTTTTTTAATGATTAGGAATCGTAAACTCATTCTCCTTATTAGGATAAATGAACTGACGCTTTGGTTTCATAAGAAAAGTTTTCATCCACTGTTTTCCTTAGAATTAAAGTCGGTCTGTAAATTAGAACAAACATGGATATACATAATAATCTCCCTTTCTTTTATCATTGGTTACCATAGACACATTTTCTTCATTGGAATAAATGACTTTGATGCTTTGGTTTCATATGAAAAGCTTTTCCTTCCATCAATTTCCTTAGAGTTAAAGTTCATCTGTCAATAGTGACAAACATTGATTCTTATAATAACCTCTTTTTTTTCATGATTGGGAACCTTACTCATTCTCCTCATTGGGATAAATAACATTTATGCTTTGGCTTTATAGAAAAAGCTTTTCTCCCTAATATTTTTTAGAATTAAAGTTTATCTACCAATTAGGACAAAGATAGATTCACATAATAATCTCCTTTGTTTTCATGATTAGGTGCCATAAACTAATTCTACTCATTGGGATAAATGACATTAATGCTTTGGTTTTATAAAAAAAGCTTTTCTTTCCACCATTTTATAGAATTAAAGTTCGTTTGTCAATTTGGATAAACACAGCATAATAATCTCATTTTTTTTCATGATTGGGCACCATAAACTTATTCTCCTCTTCGAGATAAATGACATTGATTCTTTGCATTCATTTAGAAAGCTTTTCTTCCCATCAATTTTTAGAATCAAAGTTCATTTATCAATTAGGATAAGCATGGATTCACATAATTTTCATGATTGGGTATGAAAAACTTATTGTACTTATTAGGATAATTGACATAGATGCTTTGGTTTCATAAGAAATGCTTCTCTTTTCAAATTTTTTGGAATAAAGTTTGTTTGCCAACTAGGACAAACATGGATTCACATAACAATTTTCTTTCTTTCCATGATTGGCATAAAGTCATTTTCCTCATTAAGGCAAATGACACTAATGCTTTGGTTTCATGAGAAAAGCTTTTCATCCCCCCTTTTTTTTAGAGTTAAAGTTCATCCATTAATTAGGACAAAGATGAATTCACATAATAATCTTCTTTCTTTTTATGATTAGGCACCATAAACTCATTTTACTTAATGGGCTAAATGATATTGATGCGTTGGTTTTAGAAGAAAAGCTTTTCTTTCCATCATTTTTTTAAAGTTAAAGTTCTTTTTTCAATTGGGAGAAATAGGGATTCATATAATAATCTCTTTGTTTTTCATGATTGGTTACCATAAACTCATTCTCCTCAATATGGTAAATGACATTGATGCTTTGGTTTCATAAAAGAACTAATATTCCTACCATTTTTTAGAATCAAAGTTTGGATAAACACAGATTACGTAATTACCTTTTTTTTCATGATTAGGAATCGTAAACTCATTCTCCTCATCAGGATGAATGAATTAATGCTTTGGTTTCTTAAAAAAAGTTTTCATCCATCATTTTCCTTAGAATTAAAGTTTATCTATAAATTAGGATAATCATGAATAGACATAATAATCTCCCTTCTTTTTATGAGTGGTTCCCATAGACACATTTTCTTCATTGGAATAAATGACTTTGATGCTTTGGTTTTATATGAAAAGCTTTTCCTTCCATTAATTTCCTTAGAGTTAAAGTTCATCAGTCAATAGTGATAAACATTGATTCTTATAATAACCTCCTTTCTTTTCATGATTGGAAACCATAAACTCATTCTCCTTCGTAGGATAAATGACATTGATTCTTTAGTTTCATAGAAAAGATTTTCTCCATACATTTTTTAGAATTAAAGTTTGTCTGCCAATTAGGATAAAGATAGATTCACATAATAATCTCCTTTGTTTTCATAATTAGGTGCCATAAACTCCTTCAACTTATTGTGATAAATGACATTGATGCTTTGGTTTTATAAGAAAAGCTTTTCTTTCCACCATTTTTTATAATTAAAGTTTGTTTGTTAATTAAGACAAACACAGATTCACATAATAATATCACTTTTTTCATGATTGGGCACCATAAACTCATTCTCCTCTTCGGGTTAAATGACATTGATTCTTTATATTTGTTTAGAAAGCTTTTCTTTCCATCATTTTTAGAATCAAATTTTATTTGTCAATTAGGACAAGCATGGATTCACATAATTTTCACGATTGGGTGCGAAAAACTTTTTCTACTCATTAGGATAATTGACACAGATGCTTTGGTTTCATAAAAAAATGCTTCTCTTTTTACCATCTATTCGATTAAAGTTTGTTTGTCAACTAGGACAAACACGGATTCACATAACAATCTTCTTTCTTTCCATGATTAGCATAAAGTCTTTTTTCTCATTGGGGCAAATGCCACTGATGATTTGGTTTCATGAGAAAAGCTTTTCTTCCCTTTATTTTTTAAAGTTAAAGTTCATCCATGAATTAGGACAAAGATGGATTCACATAATAATCTTCTTTCTTTTTATGATTAGGAACCATAAACTCATTTTACTTGATAGGGTAAATGACATTGATGCTTTGGTTTCAGAAGAAAGGCTTCTCTCTCCATGATATTTTAGAGTTAAAGTTCCTTTTTCAATTAGGAAAAATATGGATTTTTATAATAATCTCCTTTCTTTTCATGATTGGGTACCATAAACTCATTCTCCCTAATGTGATAAATGACATTGATGCTTTGGTTTCATAAAAGAACTTATATTCCCATCATTTTTTAGAATTAAAGCTCATTTGTCAGTTTAGATAAACACAAATGCATGTAATTATCTCTTTTTTTTTTATGATTGGGAGCTGTAAACTCATTCTCATCATTAAGATAAATGAATTGATGCTTTGGTTTCATAAAAAAAGTTTTCATCCACCATTTTCCTCAGAATTAAAGTTTATCTATAAATTAGGATAAACATGGATAGACATAATAATCTCCATTCCTTCCATGATTGGGCACCATAGACACATTTTCTTCATTGGAATAAATGACTTTGATGCTGTGGTTTCCTCCACCAATTTCCTTAGAGTCAAAATTCATCTATCATTAGTGACAAACATTGATTCTTATAATAACCTCCTTTCTTTTCATGATAGGAACTATAAACTTATTCTCCTCATTAGGATAAATGACATTTTTGCTTTGGTTTCTTAGAAAAAGCTTTTCTCCCCAACATTTTTCAGAATTAAAGTTTATCTGCCAATAGGACAAAGAGAGATTAACATAATAATCTCCTTTGTTTTCATGATCAGATGCCATAAACTCATTCTCCTTATTAGGATAAATGTATTTATGCTTTGGTTTCATAAGAAAAGTTTTCATCCACCATTTTCCTCAGAATTAAAGTTCATCTATAAAATAGGATAAACATGGATAGACATAATAATCTCCATTCCTTTCATGATTGGGCACCATAGACACATTTTCTTTATTCGAATAAATGACTTTGATGCTATGGTTTCCTCCATCAATTTCCTTAGAGTCAAAATTCATCTATCAATAGTGACAAACATTGATTCTTATAATAACCTCCTTTCTTTTCATGATTGGGAACTATAAACTTATTCTCCTCATTAGGATAAATGACATTTTTGCTTTGGTTTCGTAGAAAAAGCTTTTCTCCCCAACATTTTTTAGAATTAAAGTTTATCTGCCAATAGGACAAAGATATATT
>JBBYHO010080626.1:47815-112298 GCA_038382025.1 Adansonia gregorii | reverse complement strand
TTAAACACAAGCTAATTAAGCTTAAGTTTTAGTTATATCAAAACTAAGATTAATTCAAAGCTAATATAGCTAACAAGGTCAGTGAAGTTGACACATATTCTCTACTTGTCATTTCATTTTCTCACCATCACCATGTTGGCGAGTCATACTGGATACATTATTTCCCTAATATATTCGATGGACAAAATTTGTCAGTTTCTTCCTTGATAGCCCAAACCATTTCTTGTGCAAATCTTTATTTTTTTGCTTCACCAGTTTGGATGCTGGTCAACATTCAATGTGTGCAGTATAACATTAGATTGCCAAGCATGTCAGTTGCTAACAAAGGGAAGTTGTTTGCATGCTGCCATAAAAACTTTGAAAAGTCAATTTTAGCTTTCGGCTCTAAAGAACCACCAACAATTGTGAACAACTTAAGGTCCAACAGGTACAGGGATAGCTTCATTGTTTCCTCGATTGGCTACGGCTTTGAATAATGGAAATCATTTTTTATGTCCAAACTCTCAAGAGTTAAGGCAATCAGGCTAGTTAGCATTATGGTATTTACAGATAGTTTATTGCCAAAGTTTCTTTGTCAGCATCAATGGTATTATCACTTTTCCCGGTCATTTCTATGTGCATCAAATCATAACGCCAGGCTATTGCTTGGTTGACCTTCATGTATCTAACTCCTTTTGAAGTTAGAAATTTAACAGTCAAGCAATATACTATTGTAATCTATTTCACCTTCTTATAACTGGTCACTTGAGAATGACATTATATGCCAAAGGTTGATCAACCTCTAGAAAATCCATAACTTATTATTGGGTTTCCTCTATATTCTAAGATGACTAGCAAGGTGATGGAGCTTTTCACTAGTATCAGTTGATTAGTAAAGCCATATCGATAGTGATACGACTCGCCACTATTATATCCCATTTTTTGGAAGGCACTCTACTGTAGGATGTCTACCACACTACCGTTGTCGATCAGAATCCTATCTACTTGATAGTTTCCTACGATGGCAAACACAACTATCAATTTGTTTCCTTTATTGGCAACCAGCTTATTGTCATCATTGTTAAAAGTAACCATCTAGTTATCTTGTTGAATCTTTTTAGGGGTATATATTATTGCCATAATTAGCTGTAAGTGTGACTTTCTTTAGGATCTGCTACTCGTCCAACCTTCATTGCCTCTAATTATAACATTAATCGTGCCTATTATTGGCCATTTTCTTGTAGCTTTTTTTTTGGCATCGGGCCTAATATTGAGGCAGTTCGTCCTTGCTTTTCTTAATAAATTGCTTAATTTTTTTCTTCTAAATCAAGGCTTTAATAGCATTTTTTATCATCATGGAGTTCACAATACTCTCTTAGATTCCTTTGACTCTTGTCTGCTCTCACAAGTGGTAGTCATTCTGTTAGACTGTCCCTTATGATAGCATAGAGAATCTGAGTTCTGCTTGCACTAAGGGATGTGTATGAGTCATACTTGTTGTACGGTGATGCCCAGTCTCTTTTCTTACCTACTCATGTTGGGTTTGTCATAAATCCATGTTTGTTATCTTGGTAACATCTGTTTTACCTCTCTGAGGAATCAATTTGCCTTTTTTACAGTTCACCTAAAGCAATCCCATGCTATTCTCGATCAGATCATTCAAACTTATGATTTACAATTTCAATGTCCTTGATGTTAGCATACTTCTACGCTTTCTCATAGAGCTGGTACAACTTTATCGATTGAGCATCTATCAAGGCATACTTTAGGTGCTTATGACGTACTCCACATATAAATACCTAGATAGCCCACTCATTGTTTAGATCTTTAACTTCTAGCGTGGCTGCGTTAAAGCACTTAACGTACTCACGGAGTATCTCTTCTGGGTTTTGTTTGATGATGATATGATTGGCTACCGTCCTGGTTGTCATTCAGTTGCCATTGTAGTAAGCAAGAAACTATTTGCCTAATTAGTCAAAATTTAAGATGGATCATGGCTTTAGGGAATACCACCAAGTGCAAGCAAGTTTGCATAATGTTGTGGGAAATATTCAACATTGAACAGCATCAGAGATGTCTCAAAGGTTATGAAATGCCCAGAAGTGATTCAAATGGTTCGTATGATCAGTCATACCATCATATGTTTCTAATAAGAGTTTGATTTTCTTAAAGACAGGTACTTGTCAGATAACCGAGAATAAAATGTTATGCTTAACTTTTAGTCATTCCCAATCGTCCTTGTTTGGTTACTTCAAATTTTTTATTTCTTGTCAAAGGGCCATCACTTCTTCAGCTAGAATGGGATCTTGTGCCTATCAATTAGCTTCTTCTTACCTTCCTCGTTGATCATTGTCAAGTGTCAAATAAGAACTTTCTTGAACTTCCCCACTTTCTTGGTTATCTGTTGATTCTTTGTCCTTATGCTTTGGTGTTTGGCATGTAGACTATAATTTCCAATGTTAGAACGACCTGGTAGCCGATTTTGGCAATCAATAATTGTTGGTTGATCTATTGCTATTGTTGCTATATGACAGCCTACTCGGTTGCCAATTCTTGTTGATGTTATTGTTGAAGGAAGACTTCTTCGGTCACCAATTGATTTGCCCATGCCTGGAATAGGGCTAAGTAATGCCTCTGCAAGTCGACTAGGGCAATTTAGGCATTACAGGATATTACGGTAGCGGCATGCTTACTATTGCTAGATTTGCTAACTCTATTGTTGGCGAGTTAACAATGGCATGTTTGGGATACTTGTTCCAGCGATAGTAACACTCGAAGAAGTCAGGTTTTTGAAAATATATGCAATGGGCTCAAGTGGTGGAGTCTATTTTTGTTATGGTAATGGTGAAAAAGAGGCTAAGAGATTTTGAAAATAATTTGATGATTGAGGCTAGACGTTAGGCATGAAAAGTATCTGAAGATAAGGAAGGGTATATGAGAATGTAGGCGGGATAAGAACTTTTGTTACAATCATAGTGGGCAGTCTCGATGGTATAGCAAATCTTGAAGTTATAGAGTCGGGCATAGAATCGACATGCGATTAATTTGTTACCGCGATGGTTTGGGTGAGAAGGACAAACTTAATTGTTTGGGATGCCATAGTCTTATGCTGGTTGAGAGTTATGATACTTTAATATAGAAGGGGATTTTCCCACAGACGGCACCAATATGCCTGAATGAAATTTCCATCATAAGCTTATGGCTTGTTGGCCACAAACGGTGCCTAAATGAAATCTCAATATCCTTGCATCAATAAAGGCACTATCTGTGGGAATCAATAAGCTATAAGCTCGTAATTGAAATCTCATTCACGCATATAAACAGGTAACACCAAGTGACCATATAAACATGCCCACTTGATTTACACAGTGGTAACTTGCCCACTCGACCTATACGAAACTTAACACATAAACATGCCTACTTAATCTACACTAAGCTACCACGTAAACATGTCCACTTGACCTACATAGTCCATACCTTTACCTGCGGGGCTAGTATTTGGGAAGACAATAATCCTACATTGGTTAACCAAGGATATGGATTGTGGCTTATAAAGCAAGGGCCACCATTCTTCTATTGAGGCATTTTTTCTCAAAGGATAAAACCGTGCGGATAGTTTATGCACTGCTCTAAAGCAAAGAATACCTCATAGCAAGTGTTGTCCGATAATCCTTGCATCAACAATATTGTTATCTTAAAAATCGATAAGCCATATTATGGGATGTTATTCCTATCAGATAAGAGATAATACTCTATCGTGATAATACTTCAAGAGGTTGTCAATCTTCATTTTGTTCTAGGAAAATTCACTTAATGGTAAACTCTATCTTCATAGATTCCTAGATAATGACAACTACATGGCAAGTTACTATAAAAAGGTGTCATGTTTCACTTAAAGGTAAGATAGACATTGCATACACAATTTCATCTCCTTCCTTCCTCTACTTTACTGACTTAAGCATCAAAGCGTGTTATCGAAGTACCCACTTCAATGCGCTCTAATCTTTTTTATCTTGTAGGTTTATTAACCAAGCACCTATCGGCCTATCATGTGCCACCATAAATTGTTGTCTTAACAATTAGCATCGTCTGTGGGAACCGACAAGCCATAAGCTAATAACTCAAATCTTATTCAGGCATATAAATAAGTAACTCTAAGTTACTCGACTCGTATAGTGGCAACTTACCCATATGATCCACGACATAACTTGTCCACTCAACCTACACATTCCACGCCCTTGCTTGGGGGGCTAATGTTGAGGCAAGATAACAATCCCCTATCGATTAGCCAAGGATATGGATTGTGGCTTATAAAGCAAGGGCAACTTTTCCCCTATTGAGGTACCTTTTCTTAAAGGACAAAACTATAAAGATATTCTGTGCACTGCTTCAAAGTGGATAGTACCTCATAGCGGATGTAGTCTAAAAATCCTCGTATCAACAAGTAATATTCCAAAGTCCACCCAAGTTGCTTTAAATTATGTAACTTAAGAAAAAGTCTCTTGTCAATAGTGTGCTAACAAGAATCTCCTCTTAAGTTCCATTTTCATCTTCTCCCAAGAATTGATCTTGGTTTCGTCCTAACAAAATCTTTGCTTTTTAAGATTCTCCCATAAAAAAGAAGCATATTTTTTGAGTTTCAAAGCAACTAATGTCACTTTTTTTTTCATTGGAATACTCATTAAAGCTAAAACCTTTTCGATAATTTGGAGTCAATTAATGAACTCATTATGTTGCATTGTTTCCTTCAAATTCAAGAATATTAACTTTCACATCAGAATTTCCTTAAGACATGTTGTTTCTTCTTTTATGATAATGAGAAGAAGAACCATCGTTAGAGTCATGTTTTGGTCTACAATGGAAAAGATTAACATCTTCATCTACGTTACTAGAAAAACCAATTTTTGAACGATTCTCATCATTATCATAAATATTCTCATACCACTCAAGATGTCCCTCTCAAATTCTAGAAGACGACAAGCACGAAAAACCATTAAAAATCAATGTTTCACAAAATGCACCGGACATATGCTTTTGTAACTAAAAGCTTTGATACCAACTTATACTAGGATACTTAAAATGGGATTGTAACAACTTACCCTCAACTTGCTTACTTAGAAGATAGTTTATGCTCACCATTCTAAGACACATAACCTAAGAGATACAATAGCTGATAATCCACCACTCTAAAGATACAATCAAGTCACCATTTTAAAGATAAAAAGCTATGGATATTAGTTTACTACTCACAAGGAAATATAAAATCGAGAAGGTGCCAAAAGGCAAGTCAAAGACTTCTCATTCAAATTCTAATTGTGATACCGAGTTGAAATATATACATTTAGAACAACCCTCCAAAATTTGGAATTAATAAATGATAGAATCTAGGCTAAAATACATGACTTTGACAAAGTAGGCAGATATTAAATAGCACACTATCATTGACTTTTTGAAATGTATCTATAAAAAACCTCGAGTAAACTGAAGTGGCCATAACTCCTCATAGATTTCACGCAAGACTGTATAATCCGAAAAATGGCGTTCGAAACTTAAAATGACATGTTTTTTCAGTCATGCAATGAAAAGGTACAAATTCCGGACAAAGTTAGCTTTCGGACTGAAAGTAAATGACATTAAGAATTTCACCCATTTGACTTGTTAATCCAAACGCAAGCAACCCAATGTTGGTAGATCATTTGATGACACTCCCGTCTCAATTTTCCATAAGGGTTTGTTATTGCTAATTTGTGATTATTACTGATTTGTGAGAGTTCTGTTTCGGATTGAGACGCGAGGATCTTCAAATGTACTGAATCAGTATGCTGGCCGGTTGTCTTCACGAATAAGTTTTGGTTTTCTCTTGCTACTGAAATTACTCACGTGGAATTTGAGTTTACCGTGGTTTTAGCAGCTACGGCTTCCCTTCACATGGTATTTGGAATGACCAATCAGATATTATGAGATAATTAATTATCCAAAAAATTAGAAGTCTGTTGCTTATTTAGTTTGAACTGTAATGAAGCAAATGAAAGCAGTAGCCGATTCAGTTAATTGACAGTTCATTTTCTAAGAATTACCTTTGTAATTTAGCCATGATCGAAACTAATTTGTGATTATTTGCTTTTGGACATGTTATTTTGCTTTTTTGGGGGGCAAAACAAGACAGGATAATCACTTTTTTCGGATTTTCACGGGTTTAATAAACTCCAAAAGAAAAAGAACGAAGAATGTGACAATCTTATCAAAATGAAACGAGAATGTCCATAAAACATCAAAATTTCATAATTTTTTTTTCCTTTACAGTTAAAACCAAGAAACAAGAATGTAACTACAACACTTGAGAGTCAAATATATGTTAGTTTTGAGTAGGCAGCCGACAATCAAGGTTATAATTGTTAAAATAGAATCATAATAGAATGACAGCTTTCCTAATTTTACAACATCACAAAGGCTGCCAGCCTGCTAACTGACTTGGTGCCAACTTATGCTTGCCACTTGTTAAGGAGGATTGCTTTCATTTCCAATTCATTCATGGGATCTTACCCTTTTTTTATGGGCTCCGCCTCCACTGATTGAGACATCAATTTAATTTTGGAAACAACAAATCAAAATTTTTTTATATTTTATTAATATATTACTATGTAATATTAATTTAATAATTAAATATAACTAAAATGAAAATTTATATTAAAAAAATAAATGATCTGATAAAAATTACACTAAAAATAAATTTTTAAACCGAAATTTTCCGGGGTAAGATCGAGATTCATTACCCACAGTCTGGCCGAATGGAGTTTCTCGAGGTGGGTAGGAAAGCCCGTTTCGCCGGCCCTGCTAACGTAAACTTTAATCCATCTATCGGGCTCAAAAGTCACATTCATTCTCGAAACCCAACCGCTATCTTATAAGCCTACGAAGAAGCCCAATTACCGCGCTCAAGACTCAATGCTAAGAGGAGTAGCAGGAGTTGGACCGTTGGAGAAATTTGGATTTCTCTCAGTTTCCAGGAATACCTTTCCTTTCTAAAAGCTGCTGGAAGTATCTGAGTCTGTTGACCGTCAAATTTGCACAAGAAACCGTGGTGATTTTATATAAGTATTATAAATTTTTTTATTTTTTTAATTTATAGTAATTTTTAAATTAATTCTCAAATTATTTTTTTTACGTAGGTTAAAAATTCGTTAAAAGAAAAGATGAATTTATTTGTTGAGAACTCATCATGTGGTATGACGAGTTCTCAACTAGGGATGGAATTACTATTGAGAACTCGCAAGGCGAGTTTTGAAAACAAAAGAAATGATACTTACTAAAATTATTAATAAAAAGATTAAAATTATCTATCTATCCCTCTTTGGTCTATCAATCCACTCTCTCATATATATATTTACATAAATTATGTATGAATATATAAATTATCTATCGTATTAGAATGAATCTGATTTCCCATGCATCTGTCGCATCTCTCGGGTTTTAAGAAACTTAGTAGTTATTAGTCAAATATTATCTGTCATGTCAGAAGGCGAGTTTCTAACATATATATTTTTTAAAAAATAAGATAAATGATGCAATTTTAGATTTATACTTAGATAAATATTATAAATTTTTAATTTTTGATATGATAGTAATGATATATGCTTATAGTTTAGAGTTATTGTGAGTTTTAGATATGTTATATGAGTATATTAAATTTAGTATAGATGCATTAAAAATCAGATTCCTTCTAACACGATAGATAATTTATACATTTATACATAATTTATATAAATATATATATATATAAGAGCCGGTCAACAAACTAAAGAGGGGTAGATAGATAATTTCAATCTCTTTATTAATAATTTTAATAAATATCATTTTCTTCTTTAAAATTATTTTTTTTACTTTCATATTTATTTAATAATTATTTATTTGTTTTACATTTCAATATTTAGTGGCCCCCTCATCTGAATGGCGAGTTCTCAATGATCCAAGAACTCACCTATTCTCATAGCGTGTTCTCAACACACATAAAAAAAGTATATTTTAAAAATTAATTTAAAAAATATAATAAATTGAGAAATAAATAAAAAATTTATAATATTTGTATAAAAATACCACAAACCATCCTTTCCATTCTTTTTTCTTATTTTATTTTTTATTTTTATGCATTACCTGATTTTTTAGAAGGGGATTTAAGTTCTATTCATTCAATAAAAACGACGCGCACCAAACAACTAAATTGACTGTACTAAATGCTCGTGTCCATTTGTTTTTGTTGATGGCAATAATAATGGTACTACAAAATTTATTACCTACAACCTCTACCATTGTTTTAAATCATAACCCAGTTAGATGGCTTTTTTTTTTTTTTTAATTTTTGAAAGGCGTTAGACAGACGGCCTTGTTTGTTCTTGTTTGTTTTCTTTCGCAAAACCCATCTCATCTCATCGAATCTCCACCCAAGTTCCAACATTCATTTTCATTGTGTTGGTGGGCTCCTAAATTCCAAACTCTCTCCTTTCTAACTCAGCGCCAAACATGGGTGCTTTCTATCACTCAACATTTCTTTTCATCTTGTTCCTCTTCATCCCCCCTCTATTTGCTGCGGATAACTACACTAATATCAATTACTATAATAACAACAACAACAACAACAACAATAACAGCAATAGTAATAATGTTGTTGATAACATTACCGCATCAAATCCTTTCCCATCCCCATCCTTTCAACAAGTAAAACCCAATTCTTCTCCCTTCAAACCATCCATAGCTGTGATTGTCGGTGTTCTAACAACCTCGTTTTCCATCACTTTTCTTCTCCTACTTTATGCCAAGCGCCGCAGGAGTAACAACAATAACTCATTTAGTTACAGCCATGCTTCAGCATTAGTCTCTGTTTCAGCTAGGAGAAATTCAGGGATCAACAGGGCCGTGGTGGAATCACTTCCCCTGTTTCGGTTCAGTTCTCTTAGAGGTCAAAAAGATGGTCTCGAGTGCGCTGTCTGCTTAACCAGATTCGAACCCAATGAGCTTCTACGGCTTCTTCCCAAATGCAAACATGCCTTTCATGTCGAGTGCGTTGGTACTTGGCTTGACGCGCATTCTACTTGTCCTCTTTGTCGTTACAGAGTTGACCCGGAAGACATTCTCTTAATAGAAGAAGACTATTCCCGCCAAAACCAAGATCTGACCGTTGCGGCTGCTGCTGCTATTTCTTCTTCTTCTTCTTCTTCTCGTTTTGAGAGCATGGAGTCGGAATCTTCGAGGACAAGACGAGTTTCGGGGCGGCATTCATACGCTGGAGAACGAGCAACAAGTGGTAGCAAAGCAACGGGGTGGCTTAGGAGATCACTGGACAGTTCAGGAGGAGCGGGTGTTGGGGGCTGCAGGAAAGATGGGCTTCTTTTGTTAGGGGAAGATGAGAGGAAGAGATTGGAGCATCGGATAATTGTATCGGGTTCGGACAATGGTGGTGGATCGGGTTTAGGCAGTGGGTTCCATCAAAGGTGGAGTGACGTACAACCGTCAGATCTGTTGTATCTTGGGTCAGAGATGATAATAAGTCAGAGTCGTAGATTGGGAATAGGATCATTGGTAGCAGAGGCAAAAAATAATAATATTAGAAATGGAAAGGGGAAAGGAAAGGGAAAGGAGGAGAGTGGTTCAGAATCAGAGAGCAATAGCATCGGTATTGATAACGGACCTTAATGAATGGTGTCGGAAATCACGGGTCTTAGTAGGTTTTCGAGCGTTTTAACTTGCCCCTGATTCCCTCGTGGAATAACGGACCGACATATTTGGTGACTTACTTACACGGCTAGTAAGATTTCAATTTCCTAGTTTTATTTAAATTTTTGTCATTCACCCGTTCTTTTACTTATGATGCATTAAATTTCTTTCATTTTTCAGTTCTCTAAATTATAATATTATATTAGTGTAAAACTTATTAGTATTTTTATATCTTAAACAAAAACAATTTTTTATATTTTTCATTTTTTCTTAATATTATATCTAATCAAAATATAAAGAATATATTATCACAGGAATTTTAGCAATTAGCCTAAAATAGTAAAAAACCTTAAACTTTGTCATTTTATTTAAGTAAATTTTTATACTTTTGTTACATTCAAATAAACTTTTTATTGCTAATTTGCACTTAAATCAATATTTTATTAATATGAAGAATTATTTAAATATAAATTAAAAAATAAAATTTTATTTGAATATATAAAAGTATCGGACTTATTTAAGAAAATTATAAAGCATAAGGGTTTTATAATAGTTAGCCATTATTATTTTACACATCCGTCATGGCCGTTTTAAATTCCTTTATATAAATTTAAATAATTATAAAAATTTTTAATATTTAATTATGTTATTAATATTTAAAGATATTCAAAACATGTATCAATTTTTTAATTATTGAGCTTTAAAAGTTTTAAAATTTTTTTCATGTCATTGACGCTATTTGCTTTTAAATGTTATAAGAAAAAAAGTCTTAAAAAAAATTATGAAAAACAATTTAAATTTTTATTTAAATTAGTATGCGGATTTATTTTTATTTTAAAAATATTAAAATATAAATTTTAGATTAAATTTTTTTTATAAAAATAAAAAAATATATATATAATTTGTATTTTAATAAATGGGTTCTACAAAAACATTTTATGGATTAGAGTTAGAAAATTAATTGATCAAATCAAATAATTGATTGAAAGAAAATAAATACAAAGTGACGCATGTCCCGTCATGAAAGGTTTTTCCGTGTTCAGTGAGTGGTAAAGAAGAGCAGGCCGCAGCAGCAGGACTTCTTTGAAGATGATTGGCTTGGATTTCTTTCTACATCACATTCAGATGTACGATAACAGCCTGTCCATGTTATTGCTGGCTTGCCTAAGCCCTTCTTACCTCAAATTAAAAGGGAATAAATAAATTTTCCTTTTCTTTTTATTATATTTCTTTATGTTAAAAATTTTGTTACGGCTGATAGGATTGAATGTTCTATACACTGCGGATAGCGACGGCAGATGATTCGAATTTCAAAGTGACAGTTACAACTCGATCCAACTTGTTTTGTCCGGTTTTCTTCCGGTCATCGGGAAACATTGAATCTAATTGGTCAATCTAGCTCCTCGACAAAGTGATTGATTTTGTGTTAAATTGGATGATATCTATTCAATCAATTGAGTTTGTAAAGTCATATACAATTTTATTATATCAAATTAATAAAATAAAAATGATCATTTAATATAAAATTTAAATATTTTTTATTAATTTTATTTTTTAAGATATTCGCACATTAAATTTTTTTTTTCACTCACGCAATTATTCAAAAATCTAATATATAAATTGTGCAACTAAGGTGGAGTTACGACACTAAATTAAGGAAATTATCTAGAAGTCAAAATAGAAATTAAAACTATAAAAAAAATTAGAGATAATTATATTATACAGTAGCAATAAAATATAAAAATTACATAAGCAGAATTAATGAGATAATATATGTTCATTAAGCTATATTTAAAAAATTAACAAATAAATAAGACATATGTTATTTTATTAATTTCACTTGTAAATTTTTTATATTCATTGCTAGTGTTTAAGGTTTTGATCTTTTAATTTATTTTTACATATTTTTAATAAAAAATTGCCCTTTTAAAAGGAAAAAAAAAACCATATGGTCAATATATCACTAATATTGTCAAAAAAAATCTTTGATTAGGCTAGTGTCACTAGTTCAATTACAATAACTCAAAAGAATAAATAAAAAAATCAAATAAAGTTATTTTAACAAATATAAAATTAAAGGTATTTGTATGATTGTATCTTTTCACTAAAAAAAAAAATTAAATATCCACTTTTAAAAAACTAACCATTTTTTACTTTAAAAAATTGCACCTCTTAGAGCAATATACCTTTCAAAGCACAAACTTAAAAAACATTATTCACTCGTGTTATATTTAAGTATACTTAATGCTAGTTGAGAGACATAAGTATATACATACACACACACACACACACACACACATATATATGGAATATTTTTGCTACAGACATCATCTCTCTTTTATGTGTTTACCTGAAATGATATGAAACTCATTGTTAGATTTTTTTTTTTTTTTTACTTTCTCCATTGGACGTCTAGTTGAAAAGATCTACTCAAATGAAGTTTGGCATAACCTACTATTTTGAGTTTTTTTGGCGTGCTTTTTTCTTTTAAATGAAGTATAATGGTTTTTAGGCGCACACTTGTGTTCCATATGAAGTGGCGAAAGCGCAATAGAAAAAAAATATGCAATGGTTAGTTTTAAGGATTGACAAATGTTAAAATCAACGTAAACTTAGCAAACTTTTAAACATAATCGTATGACATGACTACAAGTCAGTTATAGAGTAAACCCACCATATATTAAGTATTTTTCATCCGGTTATAACTTAAAATCGGTTAATAGTTAATTCACATGTTTAAATTAATTGGCTAACTTTGGTACGTTGCAATTTTGGAAGAATTGAAATTTTTGAGTAATGGTTAAACTTCAAATAATTAAGTAATTTTAGGAAAACCTTAATTCAAATAATTAAAAAAATTAAATACTTCAAAATAATTTTCACAGCATCTTACAAAACATAAAAGCATGTTAATAAAAACAATACCTTCAACTTAAGTAAATAGCCACAAGGATAAACCAATGAAACTACAAATCAACCATCACATAAGACAAAATAAGCCTCATGCAAACATTTCTATACCAAAATAGCAAGTATGCAATAACATCATCCAACTTCAACTTAAGGTCGCCAAAAACACGTCCAACTTTTCTCTTTTTCATCAGATTAGTTAACCAGTATTATCCATATAAATTGTGTTAACTCCAAGCTAAGGTAAAGGGATTACCATATTGATTTTTCCAAGATTATACTGTTCAAACAAAACTGTCCATATAATTATAAAGTACCATAACTTAATCACACACAAAGGTAAAAGATCAATACAAAATTATTTTAGCTCGAAGCTAAGAGAAGAGGGTTACCATCTTAATTTGACCAAGATCATGATTTTTTGTTAGAAACTGTTCATATAAATGGTCATAATTTAATACCACGTGAGGGAAACTCCTTAAAGGAAAGGGCAATTACATATTACAGATAGGGCAATTACATAAAGTTCGAACATACTTTCCACAGTCCAAAAGCATTTTATCAACCACCAAAACTTAATCCCATGCAAAGATAGAAGGTCAATAATTTACTCCACAAAGCAAAGGTATTAATATGTCCAAAAATCACATTTTTACCCAACAACAAATCCCTCTCAGATTATCAAATGGTAACTCTAACAACAAGGAAAAGCATTACGGCTTAGTTGTAATTTTTGTTTATTTTTGTTTAATTATACACTTCTCGCCCTAAGCACAACCATAGGTGTCAACAAAATATTTGATACATAAAAGAACAAATTTGCCAAGTGCTAAAGAAGTAAAAACACTAACAAAACAATACCTTGAACTTGATCAAAACACCAAGTGCAATCCAAAGAACCTACAAACAATTAGATGGGAGTTACAACCAATTCCAAATAAATTAATAAAAATAAGAAAACCTTGACCAGTTCTAAATAGCTCAAACAAATTTGTCAGCCCAAAGTAATGATTGAACCAAGAGAAGGGTGAATTGGTTCTTTAAAAAATTTGATTGCAAATTGACCATTTATAAGAAGTTGAAATTAAATGAAAGTAAAAAGGAGTTAAAGTTAAGTGAAACAAACAATCAATATATAGAGGTTCAGTCTTTGAACTCGAAGCCTTCATTCTCTTTTCTTGGCACATCTTGCCAAGGTGATTCCGTGATTCACTAATGAAAGTGTTAATTTTGAGGCTAAGGTATAACCTTGCAACTCTATATTTTGAGGCTTAGATAGAACCTTTCAATTCCCTTAACAATTCTACCCCAAATTCTTAAGTGTTTTCACTCAATTTTCACACAACCCTTTTGTGATATGAATGAAGTGTTTGCAAGCAATTAGAATCTCTAGTAGGTGAGTATTTGCTAGAATTTGAGTTCAAAATGGACGAGATACAAATAAACTTAAAGGAGTACTAAAATACAAGAAGAATAAAGATTTTGAAGTTTGATGTTCAATGCTTAATTAATCTTGATATCTTATACTTCTTTAGCTATTGTAAACCTTTACTTATAGCTTGGAATTGATTTATAGATGTTGGGCATTAATGAGGTTGGTGGAAAGCTGTTGTAGTCTTTATAAATTCTTGTTTTCGTTTAAACTCGAGTTGTTGTATCAATACAATATCGAGAGTATCAACACATGAATTTAAAAATGTAATCTTTACAAGCTGTTGTATTAATACATCAAGGTTGAGTATCGATACTGATAACATTCTATCAATATAGAGCCATTTATATCTATACATTCAAGGGCTTCAGCCAAATCTTTAGCTATTGCCAAGCAATGTATTGATACCTATATGGTGATCGATACTGACTATGTTGTATTGATACATGGTGATGTGTATTGATACATTTAAGGGTTTTAAGCTTAGTATCAATACTTTGGTGCATTGTATCGATGCGTCAATTTAAAATCCTTTCTAAAATGATTTTTCTTGGCTTGAATTTGAATTTAAAATATCTAAAAATATTCTAAGTATAAATATACATTTAGAACATATATTTTTGAGAAAACAAGGAGTATAAATTAACTTAGTATTTTTCAAAAATAATTTTCAATTTAATTCAAGGAAAATACTAAGTTGGAAACAAGTTAGTACAAGCTAATTTAACTTGGTTATTGTTATATCAAAACTAAGATTAATTCAAACCTAATAATGGCTAACAATCTCCCCTTTTTTGATATAAGAAAACTTAAGTGAATTTGCTTGTTAAAAACTCCCCCTAAAATATTTTAATAAGAAACTCCTCCTCAGTAAAATTAATGTTTTCAAATATTTTAAATTAAAAAAATAGGGTTATTAAGAAAATTTAATGCTACAATATTTTAAATCCACAGTAGTGTCCATGATTTTCACAAATCTAGCTATAACATGTGAACATGTAGAAGTGTTCAATATTTACTTAATCAACTTGTTATTTCGTTTCAACAACATTCATAATGTGTTTCAAGACAACATTCAACATTTTTCAAGTTCACAACAGTATCCTTATCATATTCAACATTTATCAAGTTCATGATAATATCATCATCATATTAATAGGTACAAGAAACACGTTTTGCAAATTTATAGCATTTCTCCCCCTTTTTGTTATACCAAAACACAAGAAAGATCAATTTAAAGCAATGGAGAGAATTCAATCATAATGCTACAATCAAAGATAATTTATTAAGAATAAGGTGTTAAATATGTCTAATAAAATGATAAAAATATTTCTGATGAAATAGAAAGATTTTGAAAGACATGAAAAATAAAGTCCTAAAAACTTACGAGTGATCCTAAAACAAGCTAATATGAATAAGCATCATCAATCAAAGGATCCTTGATGGGTGGAGAAGTAGGTGGAGGAGCATAAGGAAAGATAGCCAAAAAAAATGAAACTGCTTAGTTAACCTTCGATGACTATGCTCAAGATAACAAAGCGAGCATCGATAGAATTGAAGCATTGATCCTAAGAATTAAAGCACTGCTCCCATGCATCAAGATAGCCTACAAGGGAATCATACATAATTCAGACATCTATGGGCATGAATAAGGAGGTGCCGAGAGCTAGGGGTGTAAACACTTCATTTTATCCTAGCCAACTTTTGGCATTCCAAGACTTAATTGAAAGATGATGGAATCATAAAATAAAAATAAAAAATAGGGGATGATTGCCGAGTGCTGTGTTGATGACATTATTAGGTGACACGGTGTAGGTAAATTTTTTTTATAAAAAGGTCTAAAATGCTTATGGGCCATATTAAAGAAAAATGTAAAATAAGGCATCAAAGGCCACTTTTCATGGTATCACCAAAGTCATTTCGATGAGTATATGGATCAATTTCCTATTGTTTGTGACCAAGGTAAGGTAACTCGAGAAGCTACAAGTATGTGCAAGTTATATTAGTGCATAAGTATTGATGGAAGGCCTTTACGTCAACAAAAACTTGAATTTTCACATGTAGTATCGACACATAGCATGTTTGTATCGATATAGACCTTAGTAGTAGCTACAGTTGTGATTTTTGGCAAAATGTATCAACACACAAGCATGAGTATCGATACAAATTTATGAAGTATCAATACAGACCTTTAAGTCTTGAGATTGAAAATAATTTTTTCTTTTAGTATCAGTACACACCTCATTGTATCTATACTTATGGGTAAAAATTACTTTTCGTATTGATACACCAAGGCAACTTTCACCCCATTCAGACTATTTGTCAGCCTTCAAAAATTTGATTCAAACATGTTTTTTTTGCACTAAGAAACCATCATAATTCATTGCAGACCTCAACTTTGGGCTTATGATAGATTTAAACAAATTTTTAGAGCTTAAATGGCCAATGAAAAAGGTCACTTTCATGAAAATATGGTTGTAAGAGGGTATGCTAGGCATATCTATAGTTGTAGGCTTTTGTAGCCTTTTTGCCCATTGCTCCGCATGGCAAAACCAATAGGAAGAAGGTTAGCTGAGCATAGTAGCTGGAGATATCCCCTAGTGCATGAATGAAAGATAAGAAAATGCTTTTGCCTTGTCTCCCAAAGCATTACCTGAACATTGAGTTTAAAAAAGGCAAAGTTGGCTTAGCAAAGAGACACTTCCAACCATTCCTAAGAATCCCTAGCAATCTCCAATCCTAAAAACTCTCCAAAAATATTGTGCCATTATCTTTCACCCTCAACCTTCTTCTATTTCCATAGTTCCCTTAAATTACTTCTAAAAAACCTCTAAAAACTTAACCTTTCACACGTTTACCCTCAAAACACCTTACCATCAACTATATTACCAGAAAGCTTCTTCTCTTCATCCTTTTTTTCCTAAATAATAGTAAAAAGAAAGAAGGGACTAAGCTTAAAGTCACTACTTTAGGAAAGGAGAAAACTTTAAGTTTTTTTGTTATATTTTCTACCTTGTTCCATACATTTTTTGTTTTCTCATCTATATCATTTTAGTGAGCTCTTTATGCTGCCATGAGCATCCTAGGACTCTCATGCAATATTCTTGGCTTAGTTGTGGTAGTCTTAGCATCTTGATGACTTTCTTGATACCTTAATGTTGTTCGGATATGCAAACATACCATGCTTAATTTTCATCATTATCATAGCCTATGTTCATGCATTTCTTAGCATGTTCCTTTTTTATTTACATATTCATCTCATATTTAAATGTTCATAACATGCATTAAGTATGCCATGAATTTTCTTGTATTTGAAGGGGTCTCATGTCATAAAAATGCCACTTTGACAACTTTAGCATGTTTTCCTCTGATTAAGAATGTTTATCTCATTTCCATGTGTCTTATTTGTTATCTTTTTGCATTTTTACTGCCCATTTCCATGTCAAAATGTCACTTTTATGTGTTTGCATGTTTAATTCCTATTTATCTTTGTGCATGTTATGTTTTGTTCATGTCATTTTCGTCAAGATGCATGCTTGTTCGATAAAAATTAGATTTTTAAAAGAAATCCCCAAGTTAAGTTTATGCTACCTCTAATAGATGAAGATTAATATGGATTTAAGGTTTTTATCATATTGGTCTTCCAATCTTCAGGATAGATTAAACATCTTAGATCTACATTCATAGGAAATATGAGCTTAAAGATGCTATTTTTTAAACAAAATTCCCTTTTTTGATAGAAAATATATACTAAGCCTTGATTTTAAGCTTTAGCACCTTCATGATGGCATGGTTAATGGGTTGTCTCATCGTCCCACACTATTCTGAGACTGTAGAATGAACTTGTGATGCCCATGTTAGTCTAGTCCTTGCTTGGGGGACGTTCAAACATCCATAACTTGAATTCAACCTTTTAAGAAAATTGAAAAGTCAAATAGTTCCATGTTCTACTCTGACAGCACTATAGTTCAAGTTTGAAAAATTAGTTTTAAAATATAAAAAATTTTTATTGAATTTTTTGATATTTGTCCCTTAAAAGGCATCAACATATCTTTCCAACGGAGTATTTTGTGCCCTCAGATTATTTCGGATGAAAAAAATATGATTTCTCAAAATTTGCTATTTGGAACCCCTAAAACCAACATACTATATTCTGTTTTGACCATTTTGACCGATCATGTGATTTTTAAAAATTTTTTAAATATTTTTCCTAAAAATTTTATGAAATTTCATTTTCAAAAATGCATTGCTTATGATTTAATGATTCCAGATAAGTCGAAAATGATTTTTCAGAGACCATCACACCTTTTCCTTGTAGATGCTATCAATATCGAGACAAAGCTAAGTTCAAAAATTAATTCCGCCTAGAAAACTTTTTTTAGAATTTTAGAAGCATTTTTACATTAAACCTTATCGAGTTATCTTTCTAACAGTACTTTATTTACCCTTAAACTTTTGGATGAACCCAAAATAAATTTAGGAAGGGAGATGACATGATGTTATCCCTTATTTTTAACCTAATTTTTGAATCTCCTTTATAGAGACATTTGAATGTCTCAAAATAAGTTCGATTGGTTCTCCTACAACATAAGCCCTTAAGACTTGGATCAAGGGTTAAGACAGAAATATATTTGATATGAATCTTTGCTTTTCTATTTTTAAAATCCTTTTTTTTTAAAAACTTTTTCTTTAAAACATCAAAAGTTTGTATCTTTGGCAATACTCCAACCCCATTACTCTAAGGGGGTACTTCAACTCTGTTCTTTACTACAAAACTTGAGTTTTGTCTCTCGAGTTTATTCGAGATTCCTAATTATTTTCTTAAATCATCAAACAATTTTCATCTTTAGGAGATACTCTAACCCTATTACTCCAAGGGATACTCTAATCCTATTTTCCATTAAAAACTCAAATTCTCTATTTATTCCTAATTATTATCATAACTTTATCTTTGGGGATTCTCTAACCCCAACTCTTCGAAGGGATACTCCAATCTTGCTTTTACCTAAAAAAATCCAAGAATTTTATCTTTTTTCGGATGCCCTAAATTATTTTGATTAAAATCTTTTTTAACCTTCAAATTATCATCAAATTCATACCCACCTCTAAATTGTCATCTTGGTTATTCTTCAATAATCAAAGCTAATTGTGAGATACATTTTGATCATCCCTCTTTTTTATGTTTTTTTTGTTTGTGATTGTTTGTTTATGATATGATTATATTCTTTCTCTTCTTACTAACACGTTTCCCTTTTGTAGTGACTACTGTGCATTCATATTAAAAATTTTTTTCCAATAAAATTTACAAGGCAATGTTTAATGTTAGTATCTCTCTAGTGCCTAACATGGAATATCCAAATTTTCAAAAATTTAATTCGAAATTATTTTCATAAAAGACCCCTATGCTTTTCACATAGGTGATGCCAAATTATCTTTCAAAACCCAAATTTACATTTTCCAAAAACGTTCATGCATTAAAGGGGATTATATCTAAATAATGACCAAATGGAACTATTTAAGGCAAAACTGAAGTGAAACGTAGTTAGTAGGTATCAATTTTGGGCGTCATGGGGGTGTTAATCCTTTCCCATGCATAATTGACTCCTGAACACAACAAACAAATCTCTAGACTTTATAGACCTAGTAATCGATGTTTTGAGTTTCGTAACTCAGAATATTATTTTGAATAGACATCTGATCTTGCCTAGCCTAAAATAATTGGTGGCAACTCATGGCCACTTAGTGGTGGCCATCCAAGACTAGTTGGATGAAAAATTCGCCCGATAATCACTCTCCCTTTCATGTTCTACACCTAATCTAAATCCCAATCAGGGAATAACTCAAAGGTTTGATCGCCACCACTGTCACACATTTTTAAGTTGAGCGTGCTAAGCCTTTTGGATCATCCAGAGTTTTAAAGGCGGGCACGTGGTGATAGCTTGGTGACTATAATAGGGAGCACTTAGAGAGTTAGGCCTATGACTAGTTTTGCCTTACACGATCTTTGGTTTTTCAATTTTCATTATTATTTTTTTATAATTCCCTATTATTTTTATCGTCTAACCTTTTACTTTCCATGGCTTTGTTTTGTGATTGTTAGGGACTACTTTGTTCTTGAATAAATGTTGATTTAAATAAGCATCGTAATAAGGGGTAAAAACAAAAAAATTTTGATTGTTTCCTTGAGACACACCGTTCACTTGCATTTGCATTTGATTCTCCCCAAACACCATGGTGTGATTAGAATCCCAATTATTAAGAGGAAATGAGCCATCTGCTTTCGTGCATCACCCTCCACATAAGCATTGCAAGACCTTCCAAAGCGTAAATTACTTATGTCTCTCGTGAGTACCTAGCCACATTTACATAAGGAAATACATTCACCGAATTCAACTTGTTCCACCAAACCCATGATGGGCCTAGGATTGGGGTGCCTTGGCTATCTTTACTGGATGGAGGAACAATTCAGATACTAGATTTGGCATCAACTTAAACCCATATAATGAAACTTACAAGCCAAATCATGTCAAACCATACCAGATTACTGCTAGAATAACCTAAAAAATAAGGTTACTCAAGGAAACACTTCTTAGCTTTGCTCTTATATACCAAGGTTACGTGGGTGATGATTATAGACACCTCATTTTGTTTAGGCCAGTTTTTGGCATCTTAGGACTTAGGTGAAAGATGAGAAAATTAGAAAAAAATAAAAACTGAGGGATGACTATAAGCTGCCATGTCCTAAGGCACTATTAGGTGACATGGTGCTAGGCGAAAAATTTATTGGGAAGGTCTGAAATGCTTATAGGTCATATTAAGGAAAAATGTAAAATGAGACATCAAAAGCTATTTTTTCATGGTGTCACCACAGTCATTCAGATGAGTACACGAATCAACTTCCACTGTTTGTGACTAAGTTGAGGAAAATCGAGAAGCTATAGATATGTGCAAGTTATATATGTGTACAAATATTGATACGAGGCTTTACGATGCTAAACACTTGAATTTTCACATGTAGTACTGATACAAGAAGGTTTGGTATTGATAACTAAGATGTGGTATCAATACTTGGCATGTTTGTATCAATACAGACCTTGGCAGTAGCTAAAGTTATGATTTTTGGCAAAATGTATCGATATACAAGCATGAGTATTGCTACAAATCCATGGAGTATCGATACAGGCCTTTAAGTCTCGAGACTAGAAATATTTTTTACTCTTATTATCAAGTACATTGTGTATCAATACTAACGAGTAAAAAGTACCCTATGTATTGATACAACAAGTTTTGTATCGATACTGCAAGGAATTTTTACCTAGTTTGAGACACTTTTCATCCTTCTAAAACTTGATTTAAACATGTTTTTTGAACCAAAAAACTATCATAAATCATTGCAAACCTCAATTGTGGGCTTATGATCAGATTCAAACAAATTTTTGGAGCCTAAACCACCAATGACAAAGGTCACATTCATAAAATATATGGTTATAAGAAGACATGGTAGGCATATCTCCAGCTATAGGCTATCATAGCCTTTTTACCCCCTTACTCAGCATGGCAAAACCAATAAGAAGAAAATCAGCTGAGCATAGTAGTTGGAGATGTCCCCTGGTGCAGGGGAGAAAGATTAAAAATGCCCTTGCTTTATCTCCTAAAGGCATTGGCTGAGCATTGAATAAAAGAGACTTCCGAGACTACCTTAAAAAAAAGCCTTCAACCATTTTCACGATAGCTCTCTAATAATCCTAGAAAACTCATCATTCATTCCCAAAAGTCCTTCAACAATCCCCAGTTCCAAAAACTCATCAAAAAACATAATTCAATTGCCTTTCACCCTCAACCATCCTTTATTTCGTAGCTTTCTAAAACCACCATAAGAAAACCTTTAAAAACTCAACCTTTCATACATTTTCACCCTAAAAAACCCAACCGTATTACCAGAAAGCTTTTTCTTTTCATCCTTTTCTTATAAATAATAGCAAAAAGAGGAAAGAAACTGAGCTTAAAGTTATTGCTTTAAGAAGGAAGAAAGAGTTCAAGTTTTTTTCCATATATTTTCTACCTTTTCCATACATTTTTTGTTTTTATCATCCATTTCATTTTAGTGAGCCCTTCATGCTTCCATGATCCTCTAAAGACTCACACATTATTTTTTCCTTGGTTAAGGTAGCCTTAGGATCTTGATGACCCTCTTGACACCTTGATGTTGATTGGATATATAAAATCACCACACTTCATTTTTATCATTACATGGCCTCTGCTCCAACATCTTTTGCCATGCTTCTTCCATATTCACATATCCATCTCATATTTAAATGGCCACTTTAACATGTCTTATGGATGTTCATCTATTTTCTTGTATTTTAAAGAGTCTCATGAAATAAAAATGTTGTCTTCACAACTTCAGCATCCATTCCTTTGCTTAAACATGTTCATACCATCTCCATGCACCTTATTTGTTAACTTCTTGCACTTTTATAACCCATTTTCATGTCAAAATGTCATATGTGTATGTTTGTATGTTAAATCCATGTTTATCTTTGCGTGCATTATATTTTATTTATGACATCTCTGTTAAAATGCTTGCTTGTTTCTAAAAGAACTCGATTTTCAAAAAAATCCCTAAGTTAAGTTCATGTTACCTTCGATAGATGAAGAATAGCATGGATTTAATGTTTTCATGAAATTGGCTTTCCAATCTCTAGGACAGAACAAATATTTTAGATTAGGATCCATGGTGACACAAGTTTAAAAATATTGGTTTTTTAGGCAAAAGAACCTTTTTTTTAGTCAAGAAACACTAAGCCTTGATCTCAAATTCAATACCTTCATGGCATGGTCAATGAGTTTTTTCATCATCCTAAACTACTGAGAGATTATGGAATAAATTTGTGATGCCCGTGTCATTCTTTTCCCTACGTTGTGGGTGTTCGAATGTCCATAATTTGAGTTCGACCTAAGGAACCTAAAAAATCAAATAATCCCCTATTTTCATCTGGTAACATAGAAATCCAAATTTTAAAAATTATTTTTCAACCACAAAATATTTTCTCTAATTTTTATGATATTTTTTTCGTAAGGGCATCGAATTACCTTTCTAATGGTATCTTATCTTCTCTTAGATCTTCCTGGATAGGGAAGTTATGGTTTTACTAACCTTCACTATATAGAACCTTTAGGACCAGCATGTAATATTCTGTTTGAGCCATTTAGCCTATCACATGATTTTATGAAATTTTTAAATATTTTTCTTAAAAATCTCACAAAATTCCTTTTCCAAAAAGGTAGTATTCATGATCTAACAATTTTGGATAAGCCTAAAATAATTTTTTTTTTCAAAATGCATCATGCTCTTTTGCTTGCATATGCTACCAATGTCGAGATAGTCTTAACTTCAAAAATTAATTTTGCCTAGAAAATAATTTTCTAGGATTTTTGAAATATTTTTTCATTAAACATTATCAAGTTACCTTTCGAACTGTCCCTCGTCTACCCCTTGAAGCCTTCGATGCATCCAAAATAGATTCAAGAAAGGAGATGACATGATGTTGTCACTGTTTTTTAACTTAATTTTCCAATCTCCTTTTATCAAAACATTCGAATGTCTAGAAATACACCGGATTTGTTCTCCCCGCAATATAAGCCCTTTAGACTTGGCAAGGGTAAAATACAAAATTGATTTCGTACTAGATATCTCTTTTCACCCTATATTAAAATTTTCACTAGTGGGGATACTCCAACCCCATTGCTCTAAGAGGATACTCCAACACCATTCTTAATCAAAAATTTAAAATTTCTTTTTATTAAAATACAAAATTGATTTCGTACTAGATATCTCTTTTCACTCTATATTAAAATTTTCACTAGTGGGGATACTCCAACCCCATTGCTCCAAGGGGATACTTCAACACCGTTCTTAATCAAAAATTCAAAATTTCTCTTTATTCCTAAATATTTTCCTAACTCTGTCTTTAGGGATACTCTAACCCCATTGCTCAAAGGGGATACTCCAACACCGTTCTTAATCAAAAATTCAAAATTTCTCTTTATTCCTAAATATTTTCCTAACTCTATCTTTGGGGATACTCCAACCCTACTTTACATAAAAAAATCCAAAATTTTCTTTTGGATACCTTACATTACTTTGATTAAAATCATCTTTGAGCCTTAATCACTACCAAATCCAGACCTGTCTCTGAAATTGTTATCTCAGTTATTCTTCAATAATCAAAGGTAATTATACATTTTGATCATCCCTCCTTTTTACATTTTTTTTTTGTGATTGCTTCTTTATGATATTATTATATTTCTAATTTATCGTCTTACTAACACATTTTTTGGTAGAGATTATCTTGCATTCATTTTTAAATTTGTTTTTTAATAAGACTTACAAGGCAATGTTCCGTGTTGGTATCTTTCTAGTGCTTAATATAAAACATCCAAAATTTTTAAATCCAATCTAGATACTATTTTGACAAAAATTCCTGTGTTCCTCACATATCTAAGATGCATGGGTGATCTAATTTTCTTAAAAAATGTCTAGATCTAAATTTATAAAACTTCATCCATTAAAGGGAATTATATCTAAATAAAAACTAAATATAACCGGTTTAAACAAAACCAAAGTGAGAATAGTTAGTAGGTACCAGTTTCGGATGTCTTGGGGATGCTAATCCTTCCCCGTGCTTAACCAACTCCCAAACCCAACAACAAATTTTTGTGCTTTGTAGACTTTGAAATCGATGTTTCGATTTGATAACTTAAAATATTGTTTTGAATAGGCATCCAATTTTGCCTAGCCCAAAACAACCGATGGTGACTCTAAGTTCATGGCCACTTTGTGGTAGCCATTCGAGACTAATGGGATGAGTGATTCCCGTGACGATCTCTTTCCTTTCCTTCCCATTATTATGCCTAATCGAAATCTCGATCATGGGATAACTCAAAGGCTCGACCATAACCAACTATAATTTATTTTAAGTTGAGAGCACCATGCTTTCAGATCGTTTGAAGTTTTAAAGGCAGGCACGTGGCAATAATGACAGGTAAACATTGTCATATGCATTTGTCTTTTTAATGTCATAATCATTTTTTAGGATATGTTGATACATTTGATGGCAAATCCTCGTTCATAAGTGGGTGATGACAAGCGAATGCCATTACTTATAATGCCATCTTAAAATAGTTATATCTGACCACAATAAGCTGTCATGCTATTTGAACGATGGCTTAACATATATTCACCATAGAGGGTGAACAAACGTCACTATTTAAATGATCAGTCTTAGTCCTTGCGAGATATTATATTACCTTGTTAAAGGTAATTGTTAATGCAGACATGTCGTTATGCTATCCATTCAATTTCTCTACATTCATGACTATCATGTTTGCCTCTAGGCATTGTACCGCCAATTATCGAGGCAAACTTTGTGATGCACTTTTATTGCTATTCTTTCATTCCTTTATCCTTGTGCCTATTATTTTGTATAGTTACTAACATATTTCCCTTTTTGCTTTTTCTTTTTCATGCATGCATCATTTCATCATAATCATCATCATCATGGGATAATTGGCCAATAGTTCAGTGTTCATCAATGGGTCTCTGTCTTGGAGCAATAGTCCACTTCAAATCTGAAGCCTTTAAGAAAGTCCAAGCATGGTCAAAGCACTGGTGACGTGAAGATGGAGATGTCCTGAAACCTAAGTATGTTTCGACAATACATGAAAGGGTCAAGATGGGGTACTGTCAGAATGATTGCTGGGATCTAAAATATGTATGGACTAGTTAAGATATTACTAAGAAAAAATTAGTCATGAAGAGATATGGAGATATTACTTTTTTGCTTCAAGTCTATTTGGATGTCAGCTTATTGTAAGTAGCATTTCATCATATCGATGTCTCTTTTTCAATCATGAAGATTTGGTCCCCATAGTTGATGAATACACTGCATGACTCAACATTGAGAAAACCAAGGCTGATAGAATATACTGTAAGGCTTTGAGCCCTTCAACTTTCAAAAAAAGATTAGCCTAGAATTTTAGTGTGTCGAAACTTGGATCAAAAGTCACATCAAGATAAAGAGAAATGGTGAATGCATTTCATGGGCTAGTTTGGAAGCAATGGCGAATACTATTGGCCTCTAAAAGATTCAAGATATCTATGCTCTAACAATATATAGTTTGATCGTATTTTCAAAAAACTTAGGCTATGTGTGAGCTACAATAGCGAATCTCTTTTCTTGATTATGTTGTAACATCAATCTTGCACTAGCTATCATTGCTGAAACAATTTGAGCTTTCAATTTTTGCAAGAAAATCAATATAGGTCACTTCCTCATATGTATGCAGCTTTTTCACATTTGGCTTGTTAGTTATTTATACCCCAAAGAAAAAAAGCTGTCATACAACTTCTTATCTAACTTTAGCCCTGTCTTTAAGGTCTTCGAGAAGGAATAGCCTTAGGACAAGTCCGAAGAGTAATGAGTCTAGAAATACCAAAACCTTAAAAGGAAAGAGGTGATATGGAAGGCTTTTTGATTCTCACCACAAACAATCATATACCTATATGGATATTATAGTTGTGTGCTGCTTATGTGGTTATGAAGAAGCACTAGCTATGCACCTATCTGGCCTTTTGATGATTCTAGTGCTGACAATTTGTCCCTTTCGTCCAAGACCTAGAGTTATGGGTTTTAACTATGGTGAGCTTGATTACAAGTCAAAAGTTTAACTAGCATTTTATGAATAGAAACAAATTGTATAGAGAGGTATTGGAGAAAAAGTAGCATGACCTTGGGATATGACGAGTGGAAGGCTCATCGCATCAATAACTCTTTACCTTTCTCTACTATTGAAACATCACAAGCTGTAGTTAAAGGATTCCCCTCTGAGATAGAATTACTTCGGCGAGAGTTCGAACAAGAAAGGGTAACTTTCACCAAGGAAATTCCTCATTTGAAGGAAGAAAAAAATCAATTAGAAATAGACCTCTACTTTTAGGATGGTGAGGTGAACTGGGATGTTAAAAATAAAAAGCATTTCAAGGAAGATTTCAAGAGTTTGAGGAAAGATTGTATGGCACTTAATAAAGCAAGCAAGTCTCGATGCCTTGAAAAGTCATAAGTTAAATAGAAAGCAGAAACTAATAGACTTGAGGAAAAACTGCAATGGTGTAAAGAAAAGGTTAGGTTAATAAGGAGAAGCTCGCTAGAACTCATGCACTTATATCAACCTATCAGAAGAAGAATGGACGATTAGAAGCTCGAGTTCAGGATTTAAAGGTAGACCACGTCAAGAATGAAACTTTGACACTTAGAATCCAAAATCTGGAGCATTCTTTACAAGTTCACCAAGACTAAATCGATGAACTAGAAAGAGCCTTCAAACAGTGAAAGCAAGAGTGGATATAAATGATTGATCAAGCACATTAGAACCATCAAGATCACTACCACCACCTTACGAAGTAGATTCAAGTAGCAAAGTTGGAAGTTAAACACATGATGGATGTGGCATGATCCTTGACACATAATATTCTATCTATCGAAGCCCATGAACAAGTATTATTATATTTCTTAGAGCATGTAATCAGGTAATGTAACTGTGCTAGACATTTTCAAATGTAATCATATGAAATCGAGATATTCTGTTGCTTTAATGAAAGGTGCTATTGGTGGAGCTACCCTTTACTCCAATTATCACTTTTGCATTTGCATGACTAACCCAATTCTTTTGTTGTTTTATTTATTCGTGTTACTAGTTATTTACCTTCATGATGGCATATTCAGTTCCATCACATCAAACCTGCTCATAACATAAAATTCTAATATGGTAATAATTTAAAGTGAATATGCTTTAAAACATGAAAGCTACAGTTTGTGATCGAAATAACACTTGTAATCATCGAAAAGTGATGGAAAATGATCACCAAGCCAACATGAGAGACTTGAACTCATGTACTGGGAATCTCAAGAGCAATCACTCCATAGGAATAAAGAACTCCAAGCTCAAATTGCCAAACTAACCAAGCTATTGTTTGAAGCTTTAAAATAAAAAGGGTAAACAAGCATAGTCAATGCTGGAAAAGAACTAGCCAATCTTGAAAGCAGTTTGAGTAGTGGTATTGAGGCCACCAATGCTCTAGAAGGGGCATTACATGGAAAGCATCCTCCCACAGCAAATATCCCCTCAGCTTAACCATTCATTTGCATGAACCCTTTAACAGCATTTCATCTGGTCCAAGGATTTTAGGGTGAGTGCTTTTTATTGGCAAGGTTATAGTCCCAAACCTCGATAAGCAAATAAAAGAAGAAAAAGCAAAAAGATCATCAAAAAACAATAAGACTTGAACAAATATCAGTCACTAGAGAAATGCCTTAAAGTTGTTAAAGGAAATGAAAAATTTAGGACTGTGGATGCAAAATTGTTTTGGCTGGTTTCACGTCTCATTATCCCACCTATGTTAAAGTGTTAGATTATAAGCAATATAATGAGACTTTCAACCCTGCTACCCACCTTTACATTTATTACTGTAAAATGGCTGGGTATGAAGAGAACGAGAAATTACTAATTCATCGCTTTTAGGACAGCATGACTGGGCCTGACTGGGGCAACAATCCAATGATATATGGGGCTAGATCATGTAAGAATTTAGATGTGGGCAAATTTAGCTTGGGCCTTTCTTAAGAAATATGAACATTGTGTCCGATTATGCTCTGGATTGCCTCTCCTTATGAACATGGAAAAGAAATCCTCTTAGAGCTTTAGTTAGTATGCTAAAAAATGGAAATTGGAGGTAGCTCAAGTTCTTCCCCTTTTGACTGAAAATAAAATGATGATCATGTTTATGGCACCCTGTGAGCTCCCTACTATGAAAGCTGGTAGGAAACGCCATGAAAAATTTTATCAATATGTTTATATCAGGTGAAATGATTGATAACACTATCAAAAGTGGCAAGATATCCATTGAAAAATTATCTGAGTTAGTTAAAAAGTTAATAAATAAGGGTAAAGATGAAGAGGTGAATGCTATTAGTAAAAGTCATGCTAGGCTTAATCAAAATCCGCATCTGGCGCAGGTTGTGTATCTTTTAAACATGTTAAATTTAGCTTTTAACCCTTACTCACCAGCACTATAGCCAGTTTACTTTGTTAGGTTTGCTCTAACAATGAGTTTGCATTGAACCCCATCCAAAACATAAACCAAGGTGCACAACTTTGCAACATGAATAATGCAAAAGCCCTAAACAATCAACAAGGTGCCCCAAAAAAAAGCACTTTGAGCTATTCCTTTATTCCTACCAAGAGATTTACTTTCGTCTATTGGCAGCTCAATTAGTGGCCTTGGTATTCATAAACCTAAGATCACTGCTGTATCCCAGATGGTACAATAAGAATGCCTATTGTGAGTATCACACTGAAGCGCAAGATCATTTTATTGAGAATTACAACTCGTTTAAGAGAAAGGTCCAAAGTCTACCAAAAAAAGATGTGATCAAAATCGAACAAGGGCCTGGACCAAACATTAGAGCCAATCCATACTTTAACCATGCAAGTAGTAATTGACAAGAAAAGTTATTGGCTCAAAAGAAGCATTAAAAAAGTCAAAACACCGATGAGTAAGGTATGACAAGTTTTTGTTAGGGCTAAAACAGTCGTAGACATTAAAGATCAGAGCAAAAAAATTATTAAGCCATTTTGTTGCCACTACGATCACGGGCACGCAATACCATCCATCATTCTTAGAAATGGTTTGAGGGATAATGGATCGGTCTGAGATTGAGTTCTACGAGGAGTGGGATGAACACATCGGTCCATCTATTAATGCCACAGATGATGAAAGGTGGATCTTAAGTTGTCTGTCTCTCATGAGCATAGAAAAGAGAGCTAAGAAAAGCTTTAGGCAGTACGCTTTGAGATGGATGGAAGAATCTGCCCAAATTCACCCTATATTGATAGAAAAAGAGATGATTATTAGATTCATTGGTATATTGCTAACTCTTTAATATGAAAAGGTAGCAGAAAGCCTCTTGAAGAGCTTTGTGGACATAGTCATACTCTATGGAATGATTCAGGCAAAGAGAGGAAAAATAAAGGCTGGTTAACAAAAAAATTTGGAATTAGAGCTAGTTCATCCCAAACTCATGCTGAGTTAAATCTAAGTATAATGGTTATTGAAGAGAGCTATGAGATAGTAGAAAACATAGAAGAGGTCCAAAAGCTAATGAATTTGGTTTGGCAAATCTTGGTGCAAGCTAAATTGCTTAAGTGGCTGAAAAGATAAAGGAAAAAATTGATGACTTCTATAATTTCCATACTGTTTACGGCCTCACTATTCAAACATGCAAAGAATTTTGCACTATGGTTCAAAGGATAATGAATAAGGGTAGTATCGAATCCTATGATTAAAAGCAAATCTTGTATACTAAGTCTGCAAATGCAATACTATCTATCAACATTATGGAAAAAAAAAGAGTGATCCCCTTATTTAGGTTGGAAGCCCATTGATCTTATTTGATAACTGATTGAAAGTCAAAGCTATTCTTGTTTGAGCCGCGTCAAAGATGATTATTTAACTTTCATCTTCTTTCCCTTATAAGGACAACAAAGTGGTTCTTTGGAATTATGAAAGCAAAACCTTGATCACTAGAGAATCTAGTAAGCAAACAGCAAATGTTAACCTTTCAAGGGTAAGTCATCTAACTCGGAGTGGCAATGTTGCACCCTAGCATCTTTGAAAGGTGAAACTTAATAAGCACCAAAGTCTGCAACAAAGGACTCGGAGTTGATAGCTATCAAAAAGCCAGTGAGTAAGAAAAAAACTACGAAATTCCTTCATAACAAGCATAATGAATATAGCATTGTTGATCAGTTAAATAAATAACCCACCAAGATACATGTGTTGTCACTGCTATTGAATTTTGAAGCTCATAAGAATGTCCTCCTTAAGGTTTTGAATAAGGTCTATGTCCCTTCCGATATCTCTATAGGTAAGTTGGATCTCTTAGTGAGCAACATCACTACCTATAATTACATGTCTTTTAGAGATGATGAAATCCCACACGAAAAGAGAAAACTACAAAGCCCTTCGCATCACTACATGCTGTAAAGGCATCACTTTGCCCAAGGTGCTCATTGATAATAGGTTAACTTTATACATAATGCATGTGTCATGACAGTGGTACAAGCATTCGATGGAACTTATAGAAATGTTGTAGGAAATGTCACCATTTAGCTCCAAATTGGCCCATGCACTTATGAATTAGATTTTCATACAACTGCCTATTAAGAAGGCCTTAGATTCACTCTATAGGGATCATACCATTATTTTTGCACCAAAAGTTGAAATTCACTATTAAAAACAAAGATGTTAGCGTCAGAGAATAAGAAGATAGCATTACTGCTACCTCAACTGATGCTTCATATGTCAAACTTGATGAAGATATCCTACAATTCTTTTTCCAACCCTTTGAGTTTGTCAATGCTACTTATGTCAAAGAAGGATTGCCAATTGTTGAGCTTGCCTATTGAAAATCACTCAGGTGGCCCTGAAGTTAACTATCACCAGAGATGCCTAAACTAAAAATAAACTTAAAAAACACCTCTAAGGAATTGCCGAAGCCTTTAAAGTTATCAACCGGATCAATAAAAGAGGGTTAGGATTCAAGCCTAGTGCATAGCAGAAAAGAAAACAAGCTTAGAATAACTATGAAAAAAGGATGGTTCGTCTATCAAGATAAGACATAAGATATGAACCAATTGTATTTTAACCTCTTTAAGAAAGTTTAAGCCTAGAAGGACATGTGAATACAAGCTTTACCAATGTTATGGTTATACCAAGCGAGAAGTTTAGGGTTCTCTCTATCAATGCAATTGATGAGCCAAAGACATTAGCAAAAGCCCAAAGACTGGTTTATGCCCTCCAAGATTTGCTTTGAGTGTTTGGACTAAAACTAGGATTCATGTACTATTCAAGTCTATTTCATAGTAATGCTATAAACTAAACCTATATGCTTTCACCCAAAAACATTATAGGATCCTTTGTATATGATTTTTTATTAAGCATTATCAATGAAAATGATTAAGCATTATGCATTTCATTCTTTGTGTTCATAGTTCTTGCCACCAACTCTTAGACCTTTCTCTGCATATTTTTCCACCTATATTTTTTTTCTATATTTTTAAGTACCTCGATGAAGGTGACATGAATATTCATGTTGAAACTTCAGAAATCAATTTTTAACAACCAATCTGTGCCTATGAGGTTGAGTCTCAAGAAAATTCTAAAGAGAACCCCATACCTTTAGACCTACTGATGCTAATTGAACAGGAAGGAAAATAGCTATTACTTAATAAAGAACCCGTTGAGACCATAAACCTTAGAAAAGAAGAAGAATAAAAAAAGTCAAAATCAAAAACTTTATAAAACCATCAACTTGAGCTAACCTAATATGTCTCTTTCAAGAATATAGGGATGTGTTCACCTAGTACTACCAGGACATGCCCAGATTAAGCACCAATATTGTGGTCTATAAACTTCCCTCAAACCTAAGTGTAAGCCCATACAACAAAAGCTTAGAAGGATGAAACCTGAAATGCTTCTAAAAATCAAAGAAAAAATGAAAAAACAATTTGAGGCATGATTTCTTAAAGTAGCCAAATATCCTAATTGGGTAGCCAATATAGTCCTAGTTTCAAAGAAGGATGGCAAAGTATGTATTTGTGTAGATTATAAGGATTTAAACAGAGCCAATCCAAAAAATAATTTCCCTTTGCCCTATATCAATACTCTTGTAGACAACACTACTAAAAATGCATTATTTTCCATCGTGGATGGATTTTTGGGTTATAACCAAATCAAAATGGTAGCTAAAAACCTGGAAAATACCAGCTTCGTGACCGTAAGGGTCATTTTCTACTAGAAAGTGATGCCCTTTAGGCTCAATAATGTTGGGGTGACTTATCAAAGGGTGATGGCGACATTATTCCATGATACAAAGAAATCAAGGTCTACGTGGAAGATATGATAGCCAAATCACCAAAAGAGAATAAATATGTGTCTAATTTGTGAAAACTCTTTAAGAGCTTTGTAAATACTAGCTTAAGCTAAATCCTGCCAAATGCACATTCGACATCACGTCTGATAGACTATTAGGCTTCATTGTGAGTGAAAAAAATAAAAGTTGATCCCGACAAGGTCAAGGTCATTTAGAATCTACCACCACCCTGAACTCAAAGAAAAGTGATGACTTTTTTGGGAAGGTTGAATTACATAGCCTGATTCATATCTTAGTTAACTAACAAATATGACACGATCTTTCAATTACTTCTAAAATAAGGCCATGGAGAATGGAAAGAAAAGTGCTAGGAAACCTTTGATAAGGTCAAACACTACCATTCAAATCTATTAGTACTTATGCTACCAGTGCCCTATTGAATTTTTGATCCTGTATCTATTAACTTTTGGCAAGTCAATGGGTTGTGTATTAGTCAACGCGATGAGTCAGGCAAGAAAGAACAAGCTATCACTACTTGAGCAAGAAGTTCATAGAATATGAAAATGATTATTCAATTGCGGAGAAGCTATGTTGTGCTTTAGCCTAGACAGCCCAAAAATTAAGATAATACATGTTATGCCATATTAAGTGGCTAATCGTTGAATTAAATCCCATTAAGTATTGGTGCGAAGCTTTTGCCTTGTTAGGGAGGTTAACCAGGTGGTAAGTCCTGCTTTTCAAGTATGACATCGTGTATGTAAACAAAAAAGCCATAAAAGGTAGTGCAATAGCAAACTTTTTGGCAAGCCAAGTAACAGATGACTATTAGCCTTTAGACTTTGAATTTCCTAACGAAGATTTGATATGCATATCTGAGGTAGAGAACACTATCGAGTATAGGTCACCTTGGAAAATGTACTTCGATAAAGCTTTAAAAACACTGAGGCATGGAATTGGGGCAATTCTTATCTCACATGATGGAAACCACTAACCTTTCACTGCAAGATTGAACTTTAATTACACCAATAATATAGTTGAATATAAGGCCTATGTCGTGGGACTCCAAGCAGCCATTGAAAGGGGTATTCGAACACTATACGTATTTAAAGATTCAAGCCTTGTCATTTACCAACTGAAAGGAGAATGGCAAATGCGTGATGCTAAACTAATCCACTATTGGAATCTGATCTTAAAACTCAAAAAAGATTTTGATGATATTAGCTTTCAACATCTATCTAAAAAAAAAACAAATTGCTGATGCCTTAGCCACCTTTTCGTCAATGCTCACAGTCAATCAAAAATCAGATGCTTCTTCCATTAAGATGAATATCTATACAACCCTGACACATAATCAAAATGTTAAGGAAAAGAAGGATAGCCTACGATGGTATCATGACATCTTTTAGTATAGCAAAGACTAGTAATTCTCAAAAGATGACATCAAAATTGATAAGAGAACCATCTGAAGGATAGTTGTGAGCTTCATTTTGCATGGTAAGATTTTGTACAAGAAAGGGTAGGATTAAGTACAACTCCGGTGTGTAGATGCCTTTGAAGCCAAAAGAAGAAATCCATGAAGGAATTTGCAGTATGCATGTTAATGGACATCGAATGGCAAAATAAGTCATATGATCAAGCTATTATTGGTTGACCTTTGAACAAGGGTTGCATTAATTACACTCAAAAGCACTGACACCTCTACATGATATGATAGTGTCGTGGCTTTTCTCTATATGAGGCATGAAAATGATAGGACTGATTACCCTTAAGGCTTTTAATTGGTACCATTTCATTTTGGTTGCAATCGATTATTTTTTCAAATGGGTAGAGGTAGCTTCTTTTGCCAATGTCAGTAGATCTATTGTATGCAAATGTATGAAATAAGACATCATTTATAGATATGGTATTCCTTAGCAAATCATTACTGATAATGCATGCAACTTGAAAAATAAAATGATGCAAGCAATCCACTCTCAGTTCAAGATTTAACAGCAAAACTCTATCCCATACCATCCAAAAATGAATGGGGTAGTTGAAGCAGTCAATAAAAGTATCAAGAAGATAGTGAAAAAGATGATTAAGATGTATAAAGATTGGCATGAAAAGTTACCTTTTGCTTTACATGCCTACCACATGATAGTACGAACTTCCACAGATGCCACCCCATTCTCGTTGGTGTATAGCATGGAGGTTGTCCTACCTCTTGAGGTTAAAATCCTTTTATCTAGAGTTTTGATGGAATCATAACTTGAAGAGGCCGAATAGGCTAAGAACCGATGTGAGTAGCTTAATCTCATCAAAGAGAAAAGAATGCAAGCCATTTGTCATAGGCAGACGTATCAAAAGTGCATGATGAGAGCCCACAACAATAGGGTCCGTCCCTGTAAGTTCTGAAAAGGTAACTTAGTGCTCAAACTAATTCTCCCGATCCATAAAAATGCTCAAGGAAAATAAACCCCAAATTAGAAAGGGCCATATTTGATGAAATGTGTAATTTTTGGAAGAGCCCTAACCTTAATCGAGATAGATGGTAGTGACCTACCTAGTCTTATGAACTCTAATTCTGTTAAGAAATATTATGCCTGAAAGGATTTTAGATGAAAACCTGAAAGAGCATCCTGTTTCTCCTTCTTCCACTCTAAAAAAATAACAATAAAAATAAATAAAAAATAATAAAAAAAGAAGAGCTAGCTTAAGTTAAAAACTCGAAGGATGGCTTAAGTGACTAGACCCCCTTTCACTTGAACCAAATCAAGCCCAAACCATTATGAGCTTAAACCAAAACCAATTTAACCTTCAACCCTGATCAGGGCACCAAATTATAATCCAATTCACCTATTCTACTTGAACCTACTCCACTGAGTCCCATCATTATCTGCACCTGAAAAATAGATGCTACCTAACTTTGAGGCCTCTATCCCACCATGGGGCAAACTGAAGAATCTTGTTATGAGTTTGCCAATACCAAAAGTGTAAATTGCTCGAGAAAAGCCTCCAAAAAGCATTCGATGAAGGATTAATGTCATCAACATCAGGGGCTAATTAGCCAAAAAGACCTCTCTCATCTTTTTTATATTTCATAATTTTTCATAATCTCAAAAGTTTATCATAATTACACCCTCTTTCTTTGAAATACAATTAGTTAATTTATCATAAAATCTTTTTATAACCTAGTATTCCATGTTGCATCATGTTTGTCATTTAATTGATAATGCTTAATAAATGAACAAAATTGATAACATAATTCCTTATCTTTACTTGGAAAGGTGAAAACTTTGTAGGAATTCTTGTTCAATGTTTAGAGACTAAGAATGAGCTTTGGAACCCATAAATGGTCTTGCTCTTAAACCTTGCACTCTAAAAACATGCAGAAAATCTTTCCTCTAGTAAACCCTATAGAAGGATAAAAGGAAAAAAATCTTTTTGTAGCCTATCATTCTCAACCAGAATTTGCAACAGTTTACCTAGACCCTCAAAGACACCCTTTGAATCACAATGGACAATAAAAACCCCACATTAACCAAAGTCAACACAACAAAAGTCCCCGAACATAGGCCATCTAAGCTTAGACTGTCCCTTCACCTTCCAAAGTAGCTACTGCATTCAAAACTACTAAAGTAGGCTTGAGGAATCCTAAGGCAAGAGATCACCCTATTAGACCTGTTAGAAAGCAAACAACCAAAGAAAGCCAAAATCAATCACCAAATCAGGCCTTCAAAATCATTATCTTTACATCATTATCTTCATGCATTATACAACATTTAACATCCTTCAAGTGCCCGCTTCTGCATATAGAAGTCAAATAAGTGAGGAACCTAATGTACAATTTCTTATTTTCGAAAAGCCTAGAAAAGCCCCAAGTAAGTATCTATAACCATACAAGCTCATTAAAATCATCCAAGAAAGGTATCTAAACTCTTTTTCTTTTAGTCCTTAAAGAGTAGGATATCTCTTTTTTTTTTGGTCCTCAAAGAGCAAGACACAATTCTCAGTCCATAAAAAGTTAAACGTTTGTTGAGTCCAAGCCACATAAGCTGGTGACACCATGTTAACTTACCTTAGTCCATAAAAAGCTAGACGCTTATTAAGTTAAAGCCACTCAAGTCGATGGCACCATGTTAACCTAATTTAGTCTGCAAAGTCCTAGACGTTTGTTGAGTCAAAGCCCACATAAGCTGGTGGCACCATGTGAACCTACTTCAGTCTATAAAGAGCTAGATGCTTTTTGAGTTAAAGCCCACACAAGCTGGTGGCACCATGTTAACCTACCTCAATCATAAATAGCTAGATGCTTGTTGAGTCAAAGCCCACACAAGCTGATGGCATTATATTAACCTACCTTAGTCCATAAAGAGTTAAAAATTTATTGAGTTAAAGCCTAAACAAGTTGGTGGCGTCTGTCTTGAGGGTCAAATCCAAGAAATAACCTACATCAATCCTCAAAGAGTAGGACAATTACATATCTCAAAGCCTACACAAGCTAGTGGCACCTGTCTGGGGGTTAAACCCAGGAAATAACCTAGTATAGAGGTCAAACTCTACAAAACTTATCAAAAATTTTTTTGTGCAGATATATTTGACCTATCTCGACATAAAACTAAATAGCTCTTTATTTTTTCTATAGACACATGGAACTATCATCCTACCTAAACAAAATGGTGTCCATTTATCTTTCTTTTATTCCTAATACTCAGTATCGGCCAAAGAAAGGTACCTATAGACACCACATTTTGTCTGGGCCAATTTTTGGCAGCCTAAGACTTAATTGAAAGATGGAAAAATAAAAAAATAAAAATAAAAATTGAGGGACGATTGTTAGGTGCCGTGTTATTATGCACTATTAGGTGATACAGTGCCAAGCGAATATTTTTTTAGGATAGCATAAAATGCCTATGGGTTGTATTAAAGAAAAATATAAAATGAGTCATCAAATGCTATTTTTCATAGTGTCACCAGAGTCATTCGGATTAAGACACAAATCAATTTCCCATTGTTTATGAAGAAAGTAAGGTAACTCAAGAAGCTACAAGTCCATGTAAGTTATATTAGTGCATGAGCATTGATACAAGCCTTTTAAGTCACCAAAACCTTAAATTTTCACATGTTGTATTGATATAAAAGGGTTTGTTATTGGTACGTAAGGTGTGGTATTGATACATAGCATGTTTGTATTGATACAGACCTTGGTAGTAGCTAAAGTTATGATTTTTGGCAAATGTATCGATACACAAGCATGAGTATTGATACAAATCCATGAAGTGTCAATATAGACCTCTAAGTCTATAAAATTGAAAATAAGTTTTGGTCTTAATATCGATACACACCTTATTGTATTGATATTCTTAGGTAAAAGTTGCCATGTGTATTAATACAACATGTTTTGTATCGATACACCAAGGCATTTTTGCCCAGTTTAGATCATTTTTCAGCTTTCAAAAAATCTGATTCAAAGATGTTTTTTTCACACTAAAAAACTATCATAATTCATTGTAGAGCTTGACTTTGGGCCTATGATTAGATTTAAACAAATTTTTAGAGCCCGCATTGCAAATGACAAGGGTCACTTTCATGAAAATATGGTTGTAAGAGGGCATGCTAGGCATATCTCTGGTTGTAAGCTTTTACAGCCTTTTTACTCTTTTTGCCCATTACTCTACATGGTAGAACCAATGGGAAAAAGGTCAAATAAGCATAGTAGCTAGAGATATCCTCTAGAGTATGAATGAAAGAAAAAAAATGCCCTACCTTATCTCCCAAAAGCATTTGCTTAACCTTAAGTTTAAAAGAGGCAAAGTTGGCTCAACAGAGGGACACTTCCAACCATTAGTCTTAAAAACTCTCCCAAAACACTGTTCCATTACTTTTCACCCTTAACCTTCTTCCATTCTTGTAGTTCCCCTAAGCCACCTTCAGCAAACCTCTAAAAACTTAACCTTTCATACACTTTCATCCATAAAACACCTCACCATCAACTATATTACCAGAAAGCTTCTACCTTTCATCTTTTTCTTACTGAATAGTAGCAAAAAGAGGGAAGAGACTGAGGTTAAAGTCATTGATTTAGGAAGAGAAAAAAGTTTAAGCTCTTTTTATATATTTTCTACTTTGATCCATATATTTTTTCCTCATTTACATCATTTTAGTGAGCTCTTTATGCTGCCATGACCATTTTTGGACTCTCATACAATATTGTTACCTTGTTGTGTTAGTCTTAGGATCTTGATAATCCTCTTGATCCCTTGATGTTGTTTAGATATGAAAACATACCATGCTTCATTTTCATTACTATGACATCCTCTGTTCATACATTTCTTTCCATGTTCCTTTCATATTCTTATATTCATCTTATATTTAAATGTTCATAACATGTATTGAGTATGTTTTTTGCATTTTCTTGTATTTAAGGAGTCTCATGTCATAAAAATGTTGCCTAAGCAACTTTAGCATGCTTTTCTCTGCTTAAGCATGTTCATTTCATTTTCATGCATCTTATTTGCTATCTTCTTGCATTTTTGCCACCTATTTCCATGCCAAAATGTCAACTTTGTGTGTTTCATGTTTAGTTCTTGTCATTTCTGTTAAGATGCACATTTGTTTGCTAAAAATCAAAGTTTTAAAAGAAATCCCCAAATTAAGTTTATGCTACCTCAAATAGATAGAGATTAGAATGGATTTCAGGTTTTTATTATATTAGTTTTTAATCTTAGGGACACATTAAATATTTCTGATCTAGATTCACGGTAAAATGAGCTTAAAAATACTATTTTTCAAATAAAAATCCCCTTTTCTAGTAGAAAATATATACAAAGCCTTAACTTGAGTTTTAAAACCTTCATGATGGCATGGTCAATAGGTTGTTTCAATGTCCAAAACTGCTCTAACACTGTGGAATAAACTTATGATGCCCATGTTAGTCTAGTCCCTAAATGGGGGATGTTCAAACATCCATAACTAGAATTTGACCTCCTAAGAAAATAAAAAAGTCAAATAGTCTTCTTATTTTGCCCTAGCAGAACTATAGTCTGAGTTTGGAAAATTAGTTTTAAAAACATAAATAATTTTTATTAAATTTTGTTGATATTTTTCCCTTAAAAGGTATCAAAATAACTTTTCAAGGGTGTATTATATGCCCTCAGATCATTTGAGATAAAAGAAATATGATTTCTTGAACCTTTGTTATCCGAAACCCTTAAAATCAGCATGCTATATTCTATTTAGGCCATTTTGGCCCATTAGATGACTTTTTGGAAAATTTTAAATATTTTTCCTAAAACTTTTACAAAATTTCCTTTTTGGAAAGGTATTGTTTATGATTTAACGATTCTGGATAAGTTTGAAACAATTTTTCAAAGTTTATCACATCTTTTCTTTGTACATGCTGCCAATATTGAGACAGACCTAACTTCAAAAATTAATTTCACCTAAAAAACCCTTTTCTAGAATATTTAGAATATTTTTACATTAAAGCTTATCGAGTGTTTTTCCAATGGTATTCATTCTCCCCCTAAAGCTTTCGAATGAACTAGAAATAAATTCAAAAAGAGAGATGACACATGTCCTCTGTTTTTAACCCTATTTCTAAATCTCCTTTATAGAGACATTTGAATATCTTGAAATGCATCTAATTGGTTCCCCTACAACATAAGCCCTTCAAACTTGAATCAAGGCTTAAGACAAGTATATATTTTAGATAAATCTTCAGTTTTCTACATTTAGAAATTTTTTTTAAAAACTTTTCTTTTAAAGCATAAAAAATTGGCATCTTTGTGGATATTCCTATTACTTTGAGGGGATACTCCAACCCTATTTTTCATCAAAAAACTTGAGTTTTCTTTCTCAAATTTATTTTAGATTCATAATTATTTTCTTAAATCATAAAAAATTTTCATTGTTGGGAATACTCTAACCCTGTTACTCCTAGAGGATACTCCAACCTTGTTTTTCATTAGAAACTTGAAATCTCTCTTTATTCCTAATTAATATCATAACTTTATCTTTGGGAATACTACAACCCTACCTCTTTGAGGGGATACTCCATCCTCGCTTTTACCTTAAAAAATGTAAACTTTTTCTCTCTTTCGGATGCCTGAAATTTTTTTATAAAAATCTTTTTCACCTTTTAAATTGACATCAAATCCATACCTGTCTCTAAATTTTCATTCTAGTTATTCTTCAATAATCAAAGATAATTATGAAATACATTTCGATCATCCATCATTTTTACTTTCATTTGTTTGTGATTGTGTATTTATGATATTATTATATTTTTTCTCGTCTTACTAACATCTTTCCCTTTATAGTGACTACTGCACAATCATATTTAAAATTTGTTTTCCAATAAAATTTATAAGGCAATGTCCCATGTTGGTATCTTTCTATTGCCTAACACAGAATGTTCAAACTTTAATCTGAAAATTATTTTTATAAAAAATTCAAAGCTCATCATTACCTTCGCGGTGCATAAGTAATGTCAAATTGTCTTTCAAAACCTAGATTCACATTTTCTACATTAAAAGGGATTATATCTAAATAATGATCAAATGGAACCATTTAAGCTGAAATCGAAGTGACACATAGTTACTAGGTACCAATTTCGAGCATCACGGGGTGGTTAATCTTTCCCTATGCATAACCAACTCTTGAACCCAACCAATGAATCTTTGGACTTATAGACCTTGAAATCAATGTTTCAAGTTTCCTAATTTGAAATATTGTTTTCAATAGACATTTGATCTTGCTTAGCCCAAAAGTATTGATGGTGACTCTAACTTTATGGCTACTTAGTGGTGGCTATTCGAGACTAGTTAGATAAGTGATTTGCTCGATGGTCTCTCTTCCCTTCATGTTACTATGCCTAATCTAAATCCTGATCATGACATAACTCAAATGCTTGACACCATTACTATCACATTGTTTTTTAGTCAAGTGCACTAAGCCTTTCGGATCTTCAAAGTTTTAAAAGTAGGCATGTGGCGACAAGGTGTGAGGAGTCACATTATGCTTTATATCATCACCATGACGATCATTAAGACCAAGAGCATCTAGTTACGCAAACGGTGGAAGTGGTTGTTAATAAGCCTTGGGAACAAAATCAACTCTTTGAATGTTATAATCGGTGAACCCCATGGATTTTCATCCAATATAGTGATACCATCATCCCAGGGTCACAAATAAGATCAAAACCTTAAGTTTCAAGGTAGTAGCTTAAGGCTATGCCATGTAGAAAGCTATGACAATTATGGATACAAAGGACAAGGTCGACAAAGATAAAATAGGCAAGGTTTTGACAATTACTGGTTTGAATCATGTGTAGCCTCCAAGAGTCAAAGTTGCTAATTAAGATAGGATTGAATAAGTGACACAGTTTTGATCATCAATAACAAAAAAAAAAAAACATTGCTAATGAGTGAACAGGGCTCTCACAAACTAAAACATTAAGAGAAAAAAATTAGTCCATTTATAGGCATCAAAAGTTTAGAGGTAAGGAAAAGTAATGGACTGAATAAAAGGAAAGTTGATAACTCAACATTGTTGGATAGGTATGCAGGTATAGATGGTATTAAATTATTCACGAGGCTATGCCTCCTAAAAACATGAGTAAAAAAATGATTGATTTTGGGTCAGAGGTAGTTAATGGGTAAAAAAAGTCAAAACATTGGTAATGGGAACCTGACAACATGCAGTTTGTTTTGTTTTATGAGGCATGGAAATTTGTTAAGATGGTTAGGGAATTTTATCAAATAGGAGGTGATAGGTCAAGATCGGATGCAAGTTCAAATGATCAGTGATATGATGGATGTTTGTAAAGTTGTTGGAGTGGTTTGGAAGGAATCATATGAAATAAGAGTAGATTCAGATAAAGTTTACAAGAGTGGAGTAGGTTACCTAAGGGAATGAGGTGGGTAGGTGGTACTATAAGCAAGTTGACTAGGTAAGATAGGTTGCTATAGAAGGGTTATTGAGGATTTTGGTCCAACAAGTAATGGGCAAAGGATTTTGGTTGCAATGTGGAGTATATTTATAATGGTTTTTGAAACCTAACATAATAAACGCAATGGGGAAGGATTGGGAATGAAAGACACTTGAAAATTTTAGAGAAATTTTGGTAAATTTTAAAGGTTTTGAAAAAAATGGTTAGGGTTTAAATAATAGGAATTTTTAAAATTTAGTGCTTTTTGGTGCTAATGGAGTGAATTTTTGAAATAAAATAGTGAATTTTATGATGAATGTCTATTTTGGATCAAGAATTTATGGAAGGATTAAAGATTAAATGAAGTTTGCAGTCAAGAAGTGATTATGATAAAGGAAATTGAGATGAACAGTAGCTTAGGCTCGATGAAATTGAATTTGTGCAGGTGGGGATAGCCTAAATCAATAGTTGGTACTGATACAAACTATGCAACATCGATAACTGTATCAATACTTAAAGTTAAGTATAGATACAAAAAACAATTCTGGGACTATATCAATTCCATGAACTTGGTCTTAAGATTGGAAATGATTTTTGGCTTGTATCGATACAAACTAGCTAGTATTGGTACACTGTATCGATACTTAGAGTCAGGTATTGATACAAAGAATAATCCTAGATTTAGTATCACTAGCATGAACTCTATTTCAAGACTAAAAATGTTTTTGGCTTGTACAGATACCTAGAGCTCAGTATTGTGTTATTTTTATTTATATGATATCGATTCAAATATATTTTTGATCCAATTGCTTGTTGAAAATCATTGCAAATGCAAATTTGAATAGAGTTTTAATATCAAAATCATTTTGTATGAATAACAATCAAATTCAACCATAAATCAAAAACATTCAAGCATTAAAAGTCATAAAAGAACACATCATTTATAAACAAGTAGGTATGTAAGGCTAGCTTTTCTAACCATGCAACGTAAACATAGTTTAAACAATATTGAAAAAGTCTATTAGAATTTTATCAAACTCATAAATTCAGGGTGTAATCATTAAATGAAGTTCTCTTCTAATTATACGAAACCTATCCTTGTCAGGTAGTTTAGTGAAAATATTAGCTAGTTGATGCAAGGTACCAATGAATTCAACCACTATACACCTTTTTGCACATAATCTCTAATAAAGTAATGTGTACTCTCTATGTGCTTAGTTCTAAAATGTTGAATTGGATTTTTGGTAAGACAAATGGCATTAGTATTGTCACATCCAATAGGAATATGATCTATGGTAATTCCAAAATCCTTCATTTGTTGCTTTATCCATAAGATTTGGGCACAATAATTTCTTATGGATGTGTGCTTAACTTTAACTGTGGAAAAAGCAATACTATTTTGTTTCTTGGAAAACCATGATATTGGCATGTTTATAAAAAATTGACAAGTACCAAATGTGCTTTTCCTTGTTAATTCTAGATCATTCAAAATAAGCATGTAATTAAAAAGATGATCATTTTGGGTATTATAATCCTAGATTAGGGGTGTCTCTAAGATATCTGAAGATTTTTTTTATAATAATTAAATAGGACTTCCTAGGTGATAATTAGCATCTAGCACGTAGGCATACACTAAACATTATATCAGGTCTACTTGCAATAAGGTAAAGTAATCAGCCTATCATAGACCTATAAAGTTTAGTGTCAACATATTTAACACTTTCATTCTTCTCAAGCTTTGTTAAAGTACTTATTGGTTTAAAGCAAGGCTTTGCTTTATCCATCTTGAACCTGTTGAGTAACTGCTTTGGTTGTGAAGATGCCATCTTTTACTTGCTTAACATGTAGTTCGAAAAGAATGTTAATTCCCTCATCATGTTCATCTCGAATTCACTTTACATTATCTTAAAAAATTCTTGACAAAGCGATACATTAATAGTACGAAAATAATATCATCAAATAGACTTAAACTACTAAACTGTCCATCCCTTTGACTTTTATAAAAATAGTTTTGTCAATAGTGCCTCTATTAAAACTTTTTTTAATTAAAAATTTTGAAAGCCTTTCATACCATGCTCTAGGGGCTTGCTTTAAACTACATAAGGCTTTTGAAAGTTTAAAAACATGTTTAGGATAATGAGGATTTTCAAATCAGGAGGTTGCTCAATGTAAACTTTGTCATTAATAAGATAATTTGAAAATACACTTTTGACATCCATTTGAAACAACTTAAAATTATTAGAATATGCAAAGGCTAATAATATTCTAATGGCTTCTAATCTAGCTACAGGGGCATGAGTTTATCAAAATCAATTTTCTTTCTCTTGTTTTTATCTTTTAGCTACTAATTTAGCCTTATTTCTAGTTATGGTTTCATACTCATTAAGTTTGTTCATAAAGACCCATTTAGTACCTATAATGGGATAATCATTAGGTCTTTCCACTAAATTCCAAACTTCAGTTTTCTCGAATTTGATTTAACTCCTCTTACATAGCTACGATCCAATTATCATCTTTAAGGCCTCCTCTAAATTCTTAGGTTCAAGTTGAGAAAAAAATGCTACATAATTGCTTGTATTTGGATTAACAATGATCTCAATTCTTACCCCTTGATTTGGATTAGCAATTAACTTACCTTTTTTACATAAGTCAACCTTCTAGAATGATTTCTTTCTCTTTCAACTTGAGTTGACTGATGCAGTTTATCTTTTTTTGGAGCTTTTTAACCTTGAATTGTTTGTTTTTGCTCCTTGTGTGATGCTTCTACTTGATTTTCTCAGTATATCTCTATATTTTCAATATCAAGAGATACCCTTATTAAGGTTGAGTTAGCTTCATTAAATATAACATGTATGGACTTTTCAACAACTAAAGTTCTTTTATTAAAAACTTTATAAGTTGTACAATTTGTAGAATAGCCAAGTAAAATTCCTTTATCACTTTTTGCATCAAATTTACCAAGATTGTCCTTTCTATTATTTAACATAAAACATTTGCATTCAAAAGGATGACAATAGCTAATGTTAGGCTTTCTTCCTTTGAAAAGTTCATGTAAAGTTTTCTTTAAAATTGGCCTAACCCCAGCTTTATTTACACTATGGTAAGAAGTATTAATGGCTTTCGCCTAAAAATACCTTGGTAAATTATTTTCACAAAACATGTTCCTTTTGTGTTATCATAAAAAGTAACATTTCCACCATCCTTTGGCCTTAGTTCCACAAACTGACTTTTGTCACTAGTCATATGTCTTAAGCATCCACTTTTAAGGTACCAGGAGTTTTTCTTTTTTAAATTTGCCTTAAAGCAATGCTCTTCCTCGTACAAATACAAAAATCATGTTTTGTTTTTAGAGACCCAAATTTTCTTTGGTCTTTGAGTATTAGTATTCACAATTCTTATGCCTTTGGAATCTATTTCATTTTAGTAGCCTCATCTTGAGATGTGCTAACTCTCTTAGGAATCCAGATCCTCTTAATGAGCTTGCCATTTAAAGTAATAACCTTTAAAAAACAAGTATGAAATATATGAACAAGTTTATGGCAATGAGTGTATATGCTAGATGCATCATATGATTAATTCTATTTCACCAAGAAATTCTTAAAGTTTCTTTTTCAATCCCATTATAGCCCAAACCATCTTTATAAAAAAATGCTCTCTATGTTTCTAGCATATCATTCAATTTATGTTATGCCAGATAAAACTTTGAGAATGAGTTATGCAAGTTCATATTTTTTTAGTTAGATCATCAATTTCAACTTGTAACTCATCTATTTTCATTTTAAGATTATTCTTTGTCATGCTCAATGATTCATTCTTTTTCTTAAGTTTAGAAACCATTTTCCTATATTTGAAATTCATGGTTTTAAATTCTAACACTAATTCATCAAATGCATCTTATAACTTATAAAATGAGTAGGGATTAGCATTAGAAGATACCTTGGGCTTAAAAGCTATAAGACATAGGTTGGCCACTTTATTATCATCATTGTCAGATGTGTCAGTATCGCTCCATATAGTAACTATAGCCTTCTTCTTTTGTTTTTTCGGGTTATGCTTCTTCCACAGTAGACATCAAATTTGATGTCTCTTAGTTTTTTGCACTTGTAGCAAATAATTTGGTTTTTCTTTTTCTTACTTGACTTTTCTTTCATCATTTCTCTTCTTTGAGGTCTTTTTGCTTTGTTATTTGGTCATTCTTTTTCTTACTTGACTCTTAATTCGCTATTTATCTTCTATGAGGTCTTTTTGCCTTGTTCATCCTCATGAGCTTGTTGAATCTTTTTACAAACACGATTATCTTTTCATCTTCCTTAACCTCATTATTATCATCATTATCTTTTTTTGTGGTTGATTTTAAGGTTAGGAAGATATAGCATGAGGTTGAATCCCTTAAAATGCATATTCGGAGCAGCGACTAAAAAGTTCCTTACTTTTATAGTTTTTTTAGAGGAATTCAAGCAAACTTAAAGAAAGTTAAGGCAACCTTAAAGATGTCCCCCACAAGATCAACAAAAAAAGTACAGAGATTGATAGGAAGAATTACAGCACTCAACTACCTTATTTCAAAATTAGCTGAAAAATGCCTGTCCTTCTTTAAACTACTTAGTGTAGCTACTAGATAAGAAGGAATGGAAGAATATCAACAAGTATTCGAACAAGTGAAGCATAACCTTTACTCCCCACCTTTAATAGTAGGCCCTTCACCCGATGATCCCTTAATCATTTACCTCATAGCAATAGAGGAAATAGTCGATGCTGTCTAAGCAAAAAAGATAGTGTGGTAGTTACCCATTTACTATGTAAATAGAGCTCTCCAAGCAAGGGAGACAAACTACATAAGGATAGAAAAATTAGTCTATGCACTTACTATAGTAGTCAGGAAATTATTGGAATACTTCTAATCATGCCTTATCATGTATGAATCAACCTCTAAAAGATGTTCTATAGAAGCTGAAAGGATGATTAGGTAGAGCATTGGGCTAAGCAAGTTTAGACTAACATATTTTCCTAGAAGGGTAATCAAGACACAGGCACTAGCGACTTTATTACTGTATGCTCTTTTTTAGCGACCGTTGAATTAAAACACGTCACCACATCTTCTATAATAAAAGAAGAGCCTGGTGACCAAATGGCAGCCACTTAGAAGGTGGAAAGTAGCAATGAAGGATGTTGGAAACTATACGTTCATAGATTATTAGGAAAAAAATTAGGCACTAGTGTTCTCTTAATTGATCCTAATAGGCAAGAATTGCATTATGCCTCGTCCTTTGAATTTTCAGCCTCAAATAATGCCACTAAATAAGAAGCATTAATTATAAGGATGGAGCTAGCAAGAAATCTTTGAGCTACTCACCTGAAGGCTTATATGGATTCCTATTTAGTGGCAAACCAAATTGATAAAACTACAGAGTTAGGGATCAAACATTAGCCAAATATCACAGTGCAATCTCTGAGCTTGATCTTACCTTTAATCAAATCATGTTCAAGTAGATCCTTTATGAGCAAAATGTCATAGCTGACTCAACGTCAAAAATGATAAGCATCCTTGAAGTCATAAATAAAGGCAAGATTGTACTAGAGTCAGTCCAAATGCTAGCCTATGATCGATACATCTACAAATTGGTCATAAATGTCAGTGATAATTGGATGACAGCAATAATGGTGTTCCTCCAAACCAATACTCCTTTAGATGATCTATTAGAAAAAAGATGACTAGCAAAAAAATGCCATTAGGTACACTATTATCAATGGCATTTTATATAAGGAATCTTTTACCTATCTTTTGCTTAGGTGTTTAAACACAAGCGAGGCAAACTATGCATTTAGAAAGATCCATGAGGAAATCTACAGCAACTACTTGAGGGGTAAAGCTTTAGCACAAAAAGCACTCAAGCAAGGATTCTTTTAGCCAAGCATAAGGAAGGAAGATACCAACCTAGTAAAAAAGCGGGATAAGTGCCAACAGTTTTCCAAGATACCCAAGTAGCCTACAAAAGCTTTAAATAGATTTTTAGCATGTGGCCTTTTTATGTGTAAGGCATTTATATATTAAGCCCCTTTCCACCAACGACATCATAGTGAAAGTTCTTGGTAGTAACCTATGACTATTTTACAAAGTAGGTAGAAGCAAAACCCATAGCCACGATAACAATTAGATCCATGAAAAGCTTCATCTACAGTTTTATTGTTTGTTAGTTTGGAATATAGAACATCATTTAGCTGATAATAGGAACCGATTACAAGAGGGTCAACCAAAAAATTTTTGTGAAAAATTTCACAAAAGCCTGGTTCATACTTTAATCGCCTATTTTAGTTAAATGGGTAGGTTAAGCCTATGAATAAAATATACTCTAGCCAATGAAAAAGAAGTTGGATAATGCTAAGGGAGCTTGGGCAAAGGAAATATTTAAAGTACTATAGGCATCTGAATGATAGAATGCCAAACAACTGATGCCATAAACTTGAGTCTAGTCGATGGCACTAAAATAGTAATTTCGATGAAGATTAGTGTATAAAATGTTTAAACTGACAATGTTGACCTTAAGTCCAACAAGCTGCACTTAAGAATGAACCTACATTTATTGCAAGAAAGCAAAGAGAGTGTCATAACAAGACTAGTAGCTAAGGCACAACAAATGACTAGATGTTACAACAAAATAGTGAAATATAGGCAATTCCAAGCTCATGACTTGGTCTTATGAAATTGTGAGACAAGCGAACTAGCGAGAAAAAGGAAAAAAATATCTTTAAATTGGGAAGGCCCTTATCAGGTGGCTAAAGTCATAAGATTTAGTGCCTATAAGTTCATGGACATGAAAAGAAAACATTTGCCAAATAATTGGAATGTTGTCCATCTTAAAAAATATTATTTGTAAACTCAATGCCTATTTAAGTTAATCCAATAATGAGTTTATGAATTTCCTTTAATTATAAGTCTATAAATTTATTTTATATGCTAAACATATTAAAATGACCTACCGTAGTCCACTTATATAATTGCAAATACTAATAAAAAGTCTACAAAAGGCTAAATGAAACCTCCCACTATAAAGCCACCCGGGCTAATGCAAAGCAAAAAATGCTTTTCTAACTAGCGTTCAAGATATTAAATAATTATTATAAATAAATAAATAATAAAAAACACTTTGATAAATAAAGATTAATTCTATTACTTTGCAAAAGTATTACATTAAAAGTTCAAAATACAATCATTCAAAAGCAACATCTCTGATTGTTTAGTAGACCTACTCTCCTTTTTTTTAAACCCTCTTTATCTTCCACAGTCTCATTGATAAAAGCAGGAGTAATAAATGCCATGTCTTTAGAACATATCTGTTATCTGTCCTTTTGGGATGGTGTCAATACATCAAAGCATTCAAAAGGAGTGATAAGTTGGGAAAACCTAATATCTCTTCAGTCTAAAGGCCTTTTTAGGAGTTGCACACCATGTAAAAGCACTTTGCCTATACTAATTATCACAGGTAAACAGTTGATCTAAAAGAGAATTTTTTGAAGGTCGAGCTTCTTTTTTAGCTAAGACTCTATTCTTACCATCTCTATCTCTAACTCCAAATTTTTGATAGGTCTTGTCATCACTCTAAGTCACATGTGGCAAAGGCCTTCTTTCATTGCTCTAGCTCGTAAGACAGCCTTTTGATATTAGCCTTAGCTAGCTTTAGCTCGGCCTTCATATCTTTTAATTAACTTTTAACTTTGATGCCTCCTTTTGCACCTTAAACTAATATCGTTGGAAGTTTGTTTTTGGGGAATTAATCCATCAACTTATGTATGCAATTCTTGTACCTTCACTTTGCTAGAAATGGTCTTTTCTTAGGTATTCTCACGGTTAGTGGTCACTTATTGCATTTGATAAAAAAGAGCTATTTGAGTATGTAAAGCCTAAGGATAAAAACCTTATCGTAACTTCTTATATTGAAAAAAAGAGTGAAAAACTACCTCTACTATATAAGCAAGGGTAAACTCCAAGTTCATAGTAGGATTCTTAGTCAGCAAGAACTCTATGTCTAATTGGTAGATAACCTTCTTAGCCTTTTTAAATGCAACCTCCCTATCGCTCACTTACAAAAGGTTGTTCCTTTATGGTATAGGTCAATTCTTGTAGAGCTTGATCTGCTTGACCCACTTGATAGTAAACAGGTCTTAAAGGGCACACCATTCGGTGATGATGGAATAATTTGAATAATTAGAGTTGCAAACTTTGCTTAACTTGTAGAAACTAGTGTGGATTCCATAAGGGAGATATGAGCTGGTATAAACTCTAGCTAGAGGTGTAGAAACAGTAGTTGACTCGAAGGATACTTTCTTTTAAATAGAGGGGTCACCCTAGCTATTTTTTATTTTTTCTCCTTTCTTTACTCTTACTTCTCATGCTAGTAGCTTGCCTAGCCTTATGTTTTACTAATGCAGCATGAATAGCAGTGTCCATCCCTACAAAAAAATTAATTATAATTCAGGTTAAGAAATACTAAGTTATGAAAATCAAAGCATCACCAACATATATCTTCTGAGATCCTAATAATTAGCATCTCCTTTAATATCCTAAAACTACCCTCCACCTCTTTCACCATAGTCCTAGAGGCCAACAATCAACCCAGGCTTATCAATTATGTCGATCACGCAAGTGACCACCTATGAAATTGAAATCTACAAAGGCAAGACAATCTACTTTATGCTAATAGTGACATTAAGCATCAAAATTGTAAATCTTATCAAGTGTTATGATGCACCTTTCGTTTGGCAGGATGGGTAAAATTCCCTAAAAGATGTGTGTCGCCACATGCCGGTCTTTAAAATTTTAGACAACCTGAAGGGTATAGCATGCTCGACTTAAAATAAATAATGTTTGTTTGTGGTGGAGCATTTAAGTCATCCCATGATCAAGATTTGGTTTAGGCATAATAATGGGAAGGAGAGGAAAGAGACCATCGAGCGAATCAGTCATCCCACTAGTCTCGAAAGGCCACCACAAAGTGGCCATGAATTAGAGTCCCCAGTGATCATTTCAGGCTAGGTAGAGTCGGATGCCTATTGAAAATAATATTCTGAGTTACGAAACTCAAAACATTGATTTCAATGTCTACAAAGCTTAAAGATTTATTGGTTGGGTTCAGGAGTTGATTACACGTGAGGAAGGATTAATATCCTCGCGATGCCTACAATCGGTACCTACAAACTATGTCTCACTAGTCTTGGTTAAAGTGATTCTATTTAGTCTTTATTTATATATAATTCCCTTTAATTGATGAAGTTTTGTAAATTTAGATCTAGGTTTTTTTAAGAAAATTAGATCACCTATATGCCTCAGAGATGTGAGGAACATAGGGATTTTTATGGAAACAATGTTCGGATTGGATTTAAAAAATTTGGATGTTCCATATTAAGCATTGGAGAGATACCAACACAGAACATTGCCTTATAAGTTTTATTGAAAAGCAAATTTAAACATGAATGCAAGATAATCACTGACAAAAAAAGGTGTTAGGAAAATAAGAAAAGAGAAACATAATAATATCATAAACAAGCAATCATAAATAAAGAGTGTAAAAAGGAGGGATAATCAAAATGTATCTCACAATTGCCTTCGATTATTGAAGAATAACAGAGATAATAGTTTCAGAGACTGGTCTGGATTTAATGGTGATTTGAGGGTCAAAGATGATTGTAATCAAAACAGTCTGAGGTTATCCAGAAAAAAAAATTTGGTTATTTTGTAGGTAAAGCTGGGTTAGTGTATCCCCTTAAAATGATAGGGTTGAAGTATTTCCAACTATAAAGTTAGAAAAATATTTAGGAATAAAGAAAAAATTTGAATTTTTTTGATTAAGAATGAGGTTAAAGTATCCCCTTGGAGTAGTAAAGTTAGAGTATCTCTACTAATGAAAATATTAATATACGGGGAAAGATATATCTAGTGTGAAATCATTTTTGCATTTTAGCCTTGATCTAAGTTTAAAGGGCTTGTGCTGTGGGGGGGAACCATTCGGGTGCATTTTGAGATGTTTGAATGTTTAGATAAATGGATATTCAAAAATTAAGTTAAAAAAGGGGACAACATCATGTCATCTCCTTTCTTAGGTTTATTTCAAGTGCATTCGAAGGCTTCAGAGGGTAAATGAACGACTGTTGGGAAGGTAACTTGATAAAGCTCAATGTAAAAATATTTCAAAAATCTTAGAAAATTACTTTCCAGGCAAAATTAATTTTTGAAGTTCGGACTATCTCGATACTAGCAACATGTACAAATAAAAAAGCATGATAGATTGAAAAATCATTCCAAGCTTATTTGAAATTGTTAGATCATGAATAATATTTTTTTTAGAAAGGAAATTTTGTGAACTTTTAAGAAAAATATTTAAAAACTTTATAAAAATCATTTGAAAGGCCAAAATGGATCAAAAAGAATATTGCACGCTGGTTCTAAGAGTTCTAGATAGCAAAGGATTCAAATATTCTAACTCTCTTGTTCAGGATGATTTGAGGGTAAACATGGCACCATTAGAAGGGTAACTTGATGCCTTTTACAGGTAAAATATTATGACAATCAAAGTAAATATTTTGCAGTTTAAAAATGGTTTTTACGATTTAAACTACTGTGCTGCCAAGATAAAAATAATGGATTATTTAATTTTTTGATTTCTTGGGTCGAATTCAAATTATAGATGTTTAAATGTCCATAGCATAGGGAAAATAATGACATGAGCATCATGAATTTATTCTAAAATCTCAAAGTAGTTTGGGATGATGAAACAACTCGTTGACCATGCCATAAAGGTGTTGAACTTAAGATCAAGGCTTAATGCTTCTTGACTAGGAAAAAGGTTCTTTTGCATGAGAAAATAGCATCTTTGAACTTATGTCACCATGAATCCATAGCTAAAATATTTGTTTGGTCCCTAAGATTGGAATACTAATTTTGTGAAAACATTAAATCCATGCTAGTTTTCATTTATCAAAGGCAGCATGAACTTAACTTGGGGATTTTTTTGAAAATTGAGTTCCTTAGGAAATAAGCAGGCATTTTAATGGAGATATCATAAATAAAATACAGCACATACAATGATAAACATGGATTAAACATGCAAATATATGAGGATGACATTTTGGCATGAAAGTAGGTGACAAAAATGCAAGAAGATGACAAATAGGGTGCATGAAGATGATATGAACATGTTTAAAAAAAAGAATGGATGCTGGAGTTGTCAAGACAACATTTTTATTTCATGAGACTTCTTAAAACACAAGAAAATGTATGAACATACATAAGACATGTTAAGGTGACCATTTAAATATGAGATGGATATGTGAATATCGAAGAAGCATGGCAAAAGATGCATGAATAGAGGCTTTGTAGTGACAAAAATAAAGTGTTGTGATAAAAATATTCAAACAACGTCAAGGTGTCAAGAGGGTCATCAAGATCTTAAGACTACCATAATAAATGCAATAATAATGTATGAGAGTTTTAGGAGGGTCATGGAAACTTAAAGGGCTCACTAAAATGAAGTGGATGATAAAAACAAAAGATGTATGGAAAAGGTAAAAAAATATATAAAAAAATTAAACTCTTTCTTCCTTCTTAAAGTAATAATTTTAAGCTCAATTTCTTCCCCCTTTTTTTGCTACTATTTAGCAAGAAAAGGATGAAAGAAAGAAGCTTTCTAGTAATATGGTTACTTATGGGGTGTTTTAAGGGTGAAAATATGTGAAAGGTTGAGTTTTTAAAGGTTTTCTTATGGTGATTTTTGGGAACTAGGGGAATGGAGAATGGTTGATGGTGAAAAGCAATGGAATAATGTTTTTTGTGAGTTTTTAGAACTAAAATTGTTGGCTGATTTTTGGAAATGGATGGAGAGTTTTCTAAGATTGCTATAGAGCTTTTTTAAAAATGGTTGTCTTTTTATTAGGTAGCTGGAAGTCTGTTTTATCTAATGCTCAACTAATGCTTTTAGGTGACAAAGCGAGGGCATTTTTGAGCTTTATCCCTTACACTAGGGGACATCTCCAGCTATTATGCTTAGTTGATTTTCTTCTTATTGGTTCTGCTATGCCAAGTAAGAAGGCAGAAAGTTTGTGACAACCTATAGTTGGACATATGCCTACTATGCCTTCTTACAACCATATATTTTATGAAAGTGACCCTTGTCATTGGCTATTTGGGCTTTCAAAATTGGTTTAAATCTATTCGTAACCCCAAAGTCAAGGTTTACAATGTTTTATGACACCTTCTTGGTGTGAAAAGCATGTTTGAATCAAATTTTTGAAGGTTAAAATATGGTCTAAACTGGGTAAAAATGCCTTGGTATATTGATACGAAACATGTTGTATTGATACTTTTTACCCATGTGTGTTGATACAATGAGTTGTATATTGATTCTAAGAGCAAAAACTTGTTTTGAGTCTTGAAACTTAGAGGTTTATCTTGATACTCTGTGGATTCATATCGATACCCATGCTTGTTTACGAATCCATTTTGCCAAAAATCATAACTTTAGCTACTACCAAGGTCTATATCGATACAAGCATGCTAGTATTGATACCTTACCTTATGTATTGATACCAAACCCTCTTATATCGATATTGCATGTGAAAATTCAAGTTTTTGGTGATGTGAAGGCCTCATATCAATACTTACCTTAACCTGGTCATAAACATTGAGAAATTGATCCGTATGCTCATCTAAAATAACTCGATGATAGCATGAAAAATGGCCTTTGATGTCTTATTTTACATTTTTCTTTAATGTAACCTATAAGCATTTCAAACCTTCTTAAAAAAATTTTGCACCTAGCAGTTGTCCCTCAGTTTTTATTTTTATTTTTTAATTTTATCATCTTTCACCCAAGTCCTAGGATGCCAAAAAACTAGCTTAGACAAAATAAGGTATTTACAGCTACCCCTCTTCGGCTTTTATTAAGTATTAAGAATAGGGCAAATACAAATATACACCATTTTGTTTAGATGGGATGATGGATTCATGTACCTATAAAGAAGTAGAAAGCTATTTAGTATCATGTCTAGATTGGTTAAATAACTTCCCCAAAAAAGAAAGATTTTAATAAGTTTTGTAAGGTTTAACCTCTCTAGTAGGTTTTTTTTTAGGTTTAATCCTAAACAAGTGTCATCAGCTTGTATGGGCTTTGAGGTAGGTAGAGAAACACGTCTAGCTCTTTGTGGACTAAGGTAGATAGGTGACATCAGCTTGTGTGGGCCTTAAGGTAAATAAAAAAAAGTCCAGCTCTTTATGGATTAAGGTAGACAGATTCCAGCAACTTATGTGGCTTTAAAGTAGGTAAAAAAAGACTTCCAACTTTTTATGAACTGAGCTAGACAGGTGCCACTAGTTTGTGTAGGCTTTAAAGTAGGTAAAAAAAAATCCAGCTCTTTGTGGACTAATGTAAATAGGTGCTAGTAGCTTGTAAAGGCTTTAAAGACATCCAGCTCTTTATGGAGCAAGATAGGCACATGCTAGTAGCTTGTATAGGTTTTGTTAAGCATCTTGCTTTTTAAGGACTGAAGTAGATAAATGCTATCAGTTTGCAAGGGCTTTAAAGTAAGTAAGTGTCTTGCTCTTTGAAGACTAAGGTAGGTAGGTGCTACTAGCATGTGTGGGCTTTAAAGTGGGCAGGGGCCTTACTCTTTGAGGACTGAGGTACGTAGGTTCCACCAGCTGTATGGGCTTTGTGGTAAGTTAAGGAAGGCATCTTGCTCTTTGAAAACTAGAAGGAAATGAGTTTAGATACCCTTTTTGGGTGATTTTGGATGAACACGTAGAGCTAAAGGTACTTACTTGAGGCCTTTCAAGGTTTTTCAAAATAAAAAAATTGTACCTTAGTTTTTTGATAAGTTTGACTTCTGTATATGGGAGCTGGTACCTATAAGATGTTAAATGCAGCATAATACATGGGGATGCAATTGCTTGTCTAAATGATGCAAGGGTAATGGCTTTAAAAGCCTAATCAAATGGTTGGTTTTAGCATTTTTTAGTTTTGATAAGGTGGCTTTTTACCAAGGTTTGTCAATCTTGCTCTAGATTTCTAGAGGCTTTGAATGTTAAGGTTATCCCTTTTTTGAAGGTACAAGAGGTCCATGATCACTTACTGAGATGAGGTTTTGAGCATATTTTCAAGATGTGGGATCCAAGGCAAGATCAGTTGTGGCCCCATGAGTTTATTCTTAGTCTTTAGGCATGAAACAAAGCTCTTGCAAAGTTCTATCCTTCCAAGTAATGCTAGGATATCCTGTTATCAGTTTCGTTTGTTTATTAGGCATAACTAATTAAACAGTAAACATGACGTGACATGGAATGCAAGGTTACAAAAAGATTTTGCAAGAAATCAAGTAATTGTATTTTTATTCAAAGAAAGAGGGTACAAGTTATATGATAAACTTATGAGATTGTGAAAGATTTTAAAATACAAAAGGGATAAGATAAGTCTTCCTGGTCAATTGGTTCTGATGTAGCTGACATGAATTCTCCACTGAGTGCTTTTGGAGATTTTTTTTCAAGCAATTAATCTTTTGGTGCTAGCCGACTAATAAGAAGATTCTTTAGATTAGCGTATCGGAGGATAGAGGCTTTAAAGTTAGGTAGTTTTTTTTTTCAAATTCAGTTATGGATGGGGTTTGGTCAGTATAGAACAAATGGGTTTGGTTATGACTTGGTGTCCTGATCAAGGTTATGAATATGGGGTAAAAGGGTCTGGTCATTTAAGCCCTCTCAGGTTTTCAGCTTAAGCTGGTTATCTTTTTTTTTCTTTTATTTAGTTTTTTTCTCTTTTTTTTTTTTGTTTTTGGAGAATGGCAGGTGAAGGACTAATAGGATGCCTTTTTCGATTTTCATCCTAAAGTTCTTTTCAGGCATAGTATTCTTTAACAGAATTAGAATTCACAAGGTTAGGTAGGTTATTGCCATCCATCTCAGTTAAAATTAAGGGTTTTTCAGAGAATACATGTTTCACCATGTATAGCCTTTCCTAATTTGGGGTCCACTTTTTAGTAGCATTTTTATTGATCAAGAGAATTTGTTTAAGTACCAAGTCACCTTTTTAAAACTGGCCAGGATAAACTTTTTTGTTATGGGCCTTCATCATCTATTTTGATACAACTGCCCATGACAAATGGCTCTAATTTTTTTCTCTTCAATGAGATTGAGGTGCTTATATCCATTCTTAGCTCTTTCAGCTTCTTCAAGTTAGGATTCCACTAAAACTCTACCTCATATTTAGCTATGTTGTTGGTGCAGTCAATGTTTAATTTGGCTACAAAAGTAATGGTTTCTTTCAGGCAAGATGAGAATTACCTTAATTCCATGCCCCATTGCATTTAAAGCTCCATTGAAGTACATTTTCCATGATGACCCATACTTGACAGTGTTTTCTACCTTAAATATGCACATCAAGTCTTTATCAGGAAACTCAAAGTTTAAAGGTTGATGGTCATCAGTGGCTCTACTTGCCAAAACGTTTACTACTGCACTACCTTTGATGGCTTTCTGGTTCACATACACTATACCGTACTCATATAGCATAACTTGCCATTTAGCTAACCTTTAGGATAAGGCAGGGGCTCTACATAAATACTTGATGAGATCAAGCTTGATGATTAGCCATGTAGTGTGGTACAGCATGTATTGCCTTAACCTTTGGGCTATCTAATCTAAAGCACAACATAGTTCTTTCTGTAAACTTCTTGCTCAGGTAATACATAATGTGTTCCTTCTTTCATGATTTGTCATGTTATCCTAATACATAGCCCATCAACTTGTCTAGAATTGATAGGTACAGGATTAGCGGCTAGTAATGCACTGATGGAACAAGCAATGGAAGGTTCAAATGGTAATGTTTGACTTTATCAAGAGCTTCTTGGCATTCTTGATTCCATTTCTTTGGGATTTTGATTTTAAAGCAGCCAAAAGATTGGATCACATTTGTCGATCAATTGAGATATGAATCGGGCTATGTAGTTTAGTATTCCTAAGAAATTTCTCATTTTTTTTTAGTTCAAGGTGGTGGCAGATTCTAAATGGCCTTAACCTTGTCAGGATCAACCTCAATTCCTTTTTCACTTATTATGACACCAATAGTTTACCGGATGTGGCACTGAACATACATGTGGTAGGATTTAGCTTAAGCTAGTATTTGTGAAGCTATTGGAAGAGTTTTCCCAAACTTGCACATGTTCACTTTCTTTTGGTGACTCGACGATCATATCATCTGCATGGACCTTAATTTCTTTATGCATAAAATCATGAAAGAATGTTATCATCGCCCTTTGGTAGGTTACCTTAACGTTCTTGACCTCGAAGGGCATCACTTTGTAGTAGAAAGTGCTCTATATGGTTACAAATCCTTGGTTATGATCATGGTCTTTTCCATGTCTTTAGCTACCATTTTGATTTGGTTATAGCCTGAAACCCATCCATGATGGAAAACAATGCATTTTTGGTAGTGTTGTCTACTAGGGTACTGATGTAAGGTAAAGCGAAATTGTCTTTTGGGCTAGCTTGGTTTAGATCCTTATAATCTACACAGATCTACATTTTACCGTCCATCTTAAGGACTAAAACTACATTGGTTACCCATTAAAGATATTTGGCTACCTCGAGAAATCTTGTTTTAAATTGCTTTTTCACTGTTTCTTTAATCTTTAGAAGCATTTTATGTGCCATCTTTTGAGCTTTTGTTGCATGGGCTTACACTTGAGTTCAAGGGGATGTTTATGGACCACAATGTTGGTATCTAATCCAGACATGTCTTGGTACCAGGCAAACACATCTTGATATTCTTGGAGGAGACTTATTAGGTTGGCTCGAGTTGATAGTTTTAGAAAAGTTTTAATTTTAACTTCTTTCTTTTCTTCTTCTATTCTAATGCTTATGGTTTCGGTGGGTTCTTCATGAAGTCATATCTATTTTTTCCTATTTAACTAGTCTCAGTAGGTCTAGAAGTATAGCGATCTCTTCAGGATCATTTTTAGATTTGACCTTACTAGCACAAATTAGTTGCTCAAAATTGATTTTTGAAGTTTTAGCATGAACATTCATGTCACCTTCATCGCGGTACCTAAAAATATGAAAAAGAATAATATAGGTGGGAAAATATGTGAAGAAAGTCTGAGGTTGACAAGAACTATGAATGCAAAAAATGAAATACATAATGCTTAGTCATTTCCATTGATAGCACTTAATAAAAGATGCTTGCACAAAAGATCTTACAATGTTTTTAGGCGAGAGCATGTTAGTTTAGTTCATAGCATTACCTTGAAATAGACTTGAACAGTATAAGAATCTCAATCTCAGTCCAAACACTAAAAATAAATCCTAGAGGGCATAAACTAGTCTCTGGACTTGTGGTTGACATCTTTGGCTTATCAATCACATTGATAGAGAAATATTTGAATGCCTTGTTTAATATGAGCACAGCATTAGCAGAGCCAATATTGACATGTCCCCTTAGGCGAAAACTTTTTGAACGTGGTGGGAATATCATTTGCTCATCCTCTATGTCTTATCCCAACAAAAGAACCATCATCTTTTCATGCTTTCTTTGAGCTTGTTTTCTTTTTTGCTATGTATTGGGCTTAAATCCTAGCCCTCTTCTATCGATCTGTTTGACAACTTTTAACACTTCAGCAATCCCTTGGAAGTGTTTTCTAAACCCTTTCCAGCCTGGGCACCTTTGCTGATAGTTAACTTTAAACCCATATGAGTACTCTCTGATAGGTGAGGCTGAACTATTAGCAAGCCTTTATTGACATAAGCAGCATTGACAAACTCAAAGGATTAAAAAGAGGATTTTGGGATATCTTAATCAGGTTCAAGATATAGAGCATCAATTGAGGTAGCAACAATGATATCTTTTTGTTCTCTAATATTGACAACTTTATTCTCGATGATGAATTTCAACTTTTGGTGCAAAGATGATGGTACTGCCCCAATAGAGTGAATCCAAGGCCTTCCCAACAAGTAATTATATGATGGAGCAATGTCCATCACATAGAAGCCAACTTTGTACGTACATGGGTTGATTTAGAGTGAATGGTGATGTTTAACACAACGTTTCAACAAGTTTTGTCGAATGCTCACACAATCTTACGACTATTTTGGATATGAGATGCTTCAATAGAGAGCTTGTTCAAGTAGGACATAGGCATTGTATTTAAAGCCAACCCTATTATCAATGAGTACCTTAAGTAACATAATGCCTTTACAATATGTGGTGATATAAAGAGCTTTGTAGTTTCCTCTCCCTTCATGCGGGATTTCATCATCATTGAAAGATATGTAATTATTGGTAGTGATGTTACTCACTAAGCAATCCAACTATCTATAAAAATGTTAAGAGGGACATAAGCCTCATTTAAACTTTGAGAAGGGCATTCATGTGGGCTTCAAAATTCAGCAGTAGTGTTAACATAGATATCTTGGTGGGCTTCTTGTTCAACTAATTAATGATGCTGTATTTGCTAAGTTTGATGAACTTGAGGAATTTTATAGCTTATTTCTCATTCACTAGCTCTTTAAAGACTACCAAATCTGAGTTTTAAATTATAGATTTTGGTGTTGGAGGAGTATGACTAGTATTCTCGCGCTGAATTTCACTTTTTGATGTTGCTGAGGCATAACGCCTACCACTCAAAGTTAGGTGATTTACTCCTAAAAGGTCCATGCTAGCTATTTGCTGACTAGATTCCTCGATGATTAAGGTTTTCTTTCCATAGTTTCAAGGAACTACCTTATCATCCTTATAAGGGAAAGGAGATGGAAGTTGAATGATCATCCTTAGTGTGGGTTGAATAGGGATGGCTTTGGCTCTCAATTGATTCTCATACAAGATCAATGGCCTTCCAACCACTTAAAGAGGACTGCCCTTTTCTTCTTCTACAGTGTTGACAGACGGAGTTACATTTGTAGACTTGATATGCGGGGTTTATTTTTCATCATAGAATTTGATGCCACCAACATCATTATCCTTTGAACCGTAGTGCGAAATTGTTTGCATGTTTAAAGAGTATGGCCATAAATGGTATAAAATCATAGAACTCATCAATTCTTTCCTTTGTCTTCACAGTTGTATTAAGTAGCTTAGCTTGCACTACGATTTACCAAACTAAATTCATTGGCATTCTAACTTCTTCTATGTTTTCTACAATCTCACAGTTTTCTTTAATGACCATTCTCTTTAGGTCTGACTTAGCACGAGTTTGAGACGAACTGGCTTCCATGTCGAATTTTGGTTATTTACTAGCCTTCATTTATCCTTTCTCTTTGTCTTTGTAGATATTTTTTCTACCTAATTCATTTTTCATGGCCTCATCGTTTATCCCACAGAGTATGACATATCCTTGATGCTCTTCAGGAAGTTTTTTTGCTACCTTTTTGTAATATGGGGCTTGCAATGTGCCAATGAATCTAACAATCATCTTTTTTTTTCCCTCAATAAGGGATAAATCTGGGTAGCCTTCTTCCATCTTAAAGCATTTTCTTTAAACTTTCATTAGCTTTCTTTTTCATGTCCATATGAGATAGGTAACTTAAGATCCGATCATCTGTAGGCCTCTCCTCATCCGTGGCATTAATAGATGGATCGATATGTTTATCCTACTCCTAATAGAACTCTAGACTGATTCATCATCCCTCGGACCATTTCCAAGAATGATAGGCAATGTTGCAAATCATGTCCTTGACTGTTGTGGCAATAAGATATTTTAGTGCTATTCTTTCTTTGGTTTTTATCACCTGTTACTATTTTAGCTTTCACGAAACCTTGCTAAACATTGTTCATCAGGGTTTTGACTTCTCCAATGCTTGTTTTGACCCAATGACATTTCCCATTGATTATCATATTCACTCTTTGGTTCAACATGATTAGGGAGTGGATTGGCTCCAATGTTTGGTCCAAGCCCTTGTTCGACCTTGGTTACTCCATTTTCTAGTAGGCCTTACATAAATGAAGTGTAGTTCTCAATATAATGGCCTTGTGCTCTAGCATGGCTTTCACAATAAGCATTCTCATCACACCATCTGGGGTGCGGTAGTGATCTTGGGTTTATGAATACTAGGGCCACTAGTTTACCTGCCAATAAGCGAGAGTGAATCTCTTTCTAGGAGTAAGGGAATGGTTTAAAGTGCTCTCTTTTCTCAAAGTGCTTGTTGATTGTTTGAAGCTCTCACGTTATTCATGTTGCATAGTTGTGCACTCTAAGCCACATTTTGAGCAAGATATGATGCTAAGCTTATTGCTAAAATAAACTCGATAGTATGAACTGACTATGGTACAGGGGAGTAAGGATTAAAACCCGTATTCAACATGCTCAAGAGGTACATTGGCTATGCTGGGTGTAGACTTTGCTTAAACCTGGCATATTTTTCTCCAACAATATTCACCTTCTTATCCTTACCTTTATTTACTATCTTTTTGATTGACGCAGATGATTCCCCAATGGATATCCTACTACTTTTGATGGCATTCTTAATTATTTCACCTGATATAACCATATTGGCAAAAGTTTTCGAGGCACTTCTAGCTAACCTTTCATAGTAAAGAGCTCGTATGGTGCCAACAAACATGGCCCTCATTTCTTTTTTAGTTAGAGGGGAATAAACTTCTACTATCTCCTTTCTCTATCTTTGGGCATTGCCTAAAGCTCTTAGAAGATTTCTTCTCCATGTTCATAAAGGCAAGGCAATTTGGAGCCTAATCAGACACATGCTTATACTATTCAGGGAATGCACATGCCAAATCTGCCCATGTTGAATTCTTACAGGATCAAGCCCTATATACCATCAGAGAGTTACTCCAGTCAAACCATCTTGGAACTAATGGATTATAGTTTCTTGTTCTCTTCATACCCTATCATTTTACAATAACACTAGTGAAGATGTGTAATGGGCTCAGTAATCCCATTGTATTTTTCAAAATCAAGCACTTTAAACTTGGGCGAGATAACAACACTTGAAACCAACCCCAATGATTTTACGTCTATGATTCCAAATTTGTTACTTCCTTTAATAGCTCGAAGGCATTTTTTTAGTAACTGATACTTCTCCAAGTCCTCATCATTTTCTAAAGGCCTCTTTGATTTCCCTTGCTCTATTTGCTTATTGAGGTCTAGGACTATAGGCGTTGCCTGTGAATAGCTTGCGCCTTAAAATTATTGAATCAAATGGGATGCTATTGTAGGATTAATGTAAATGAATGGTTGAGTTAGCAGGATGTTTGCTGCCAGAGAATGTTATCCATACAATGTCCCTTCTTGAGCATTGGTGGCTTTAGTACCATTATTCAAATTGCTTTCAGGATTGGCCAGTTTTTTTCTTACCTTGACTGTGCTTGTTTGCCTTTTTTCCTTCATGCATTAGACAATAGCTTGGTTAGTCTGATAATTTAAGCTTAGAGTTCCTCATTCTTACAAAGTGATTGGTTTTAAGTCTCTCTATACATGAGTTTGAGTCTTTCAATGCGGCCCTGGTGATCATTTTCCATTGGTTTTCGATGATCACAAGTGTTGTACCGATGTCAAACTATAGGTTTT
>JBBYHO010080626.1:6147-47715 GCA_038382025.1 Adansonia gregorii | reverse complement strand
CAATGCGGCCCTGGTGATCATTTTCCATTGGTTTTCGATGATCACAAGTGTTGTACCGATGTCAAACTATAGGTTTTGTGTTTTAAAGCACCTTCACTTTAAATTATTATCGAATTAGGCCTTTATGATATGTTCAAGCATATGTTTGATGCAATAAGAGTGAATATGTGGCCATGAATATAAATGAATGAATAAAACTATGAAAGAATTAGGTTAGTCATGCAAATGCAAAAAAGATAATTAGATTAAGGGGCAGCTACACCAATAGCATCTTTCATTAAAGCAACAAAAGGTTTCGATTATGTGTGATTACATTTGAAAATGCCTGACACTGTTACATTGCCTGATTACATGGTCTGAGAAATACAACAAGTCTTGCTCATGGCTCAGTGGGTAAGATATAACGTGTCAGGGATCAACCTATGTCAATCATGTTCTTGGCCTCTAACTAAGCTACCTGAATTTGCTCAATGAGATGACAATGATAGTCTTAATAGTTTTGGTGTGCATGATCAACCATTTGAAGCTATTCTTGCTCCCATTATTTGGAGGCTTTCACCAGTGCATTTACTTGGTTATGGCAAGCTTGAAGAAAATGCTCTAAATTTTGAATTCTGAGTGTCAAATCTCTATTTTCAACTGATTTGCTCTCAAATCTCAAACTTGTGCTTCTAACCATTCATTTTTCTTTTGATAAGTTGATGCAAGAGCCTAGGTTTTAACAAGCTTTTCCTTATTGACTTTAACCTTTCTCTTTATTAATGTAGTTCTTTCTCGAGACTAGTAATTTTTGTCTGCCACTTAACCAATGACAATTTAAGTTTTCGAGACTTGCTTACTTTGTTAAGGGCCACATAGTCTTTCTTCAAACCTCGAGATCCTCATTGAGGCAATTTTTCTTCTTGACAGCCCTGTTCACCTTGCCATCCTAGAGGTAAAGGTCCATTTTCAATTAACTATTTTCTTTCTTTAATCAAATAATCTTCTTAGTAAATGTTATTTTTTTTGTTCAAACTCTCACTTGAGTAATTTAATCTTAGAAGGAAATTTATCAACTGGAATTTGTGATGTCTTAATACCAGATAAGGGCATAGAGTTATTAATGTGATGGATCCTCCATTTATCATATCCTAGGGTCATGTTACTCCTACTCAAATACTTCTCCATGCAACAGGTTTGTTTCCATGTATGAAAGGCTAGCTGGATTTTTAACTTGTAAACGTGTTCACCATAGTCGCAATCCCATAACTTTAGGTCTTGGATGAAGGGGATGAATTAACAACATTGGAATTTCGAAGGACTCAAAGTGGTGCGTACCTAGTACTTCTCCATAATCCCATGAGCAACACATAACTGTAATCTTACATTGATATATGACCATTTATAGGGAAAACTAAAAAGCCTTCCATGTTATCTCCTCTCTCTTGAGATTATAGAATTTCTAGACCCATTGCTCTTTAGATTTATCTTAAGCCCATTCTTTCTAAGTACCATAGAGATAAGGCTAAAGTTAGGTAAGAAGTAATACGGTGTCTGACTTTTTTTTGGGACCAAAATAACTAACGAGCCAAATGTGAAAGAGCAATGCACATCCGATGAAGCGGCCTATACCTATTTTCTCACAAAAATTAAGAGCTCGAATATTTTCAGCAGTGATGGCTTATACAATATTGATGCTGCAACAAAATGAGAATAGACATCTACAACTATAGCTTTAACATAGCCTAATGTCTTTGGGAATATAACCAGACCATATATCGCCAAAGCATAGATATCTTGGATTTTTCAAATGTCAATGGTACTCGCCATTGCCTCCTTCAAACTGGACCATGAGATGCATGCACTATTCCTTTTCATCTTGATGTGACTCTCAATCTAAATTTCTATTGCCCTAAAGATTTAAGCTAATCTTTTCTTGAAAGTTAGAGCGTTCAAGGCTTTGCAGAATATTCTATCAACCTTTGCTCTTTCAATGTTGAGTAATACAGTGTATTCATCAACCGTAGGGACCAAATCTTTATGATTAAAAGCGAAATATCGATATGCGAGATTCAAAAACTGAGATGCTACTAGCAGCAAGCCACCATCCAAATAGACTTGGAGCAAAAGAGCAATATCTCTATATCTTTTAGTGAATAAATTCCCTTTTGGTACTATCCCAATTGGTCTATGTAACCCTCAGATCTTACCAATCATTTTGATGGTACCCTATCTTGATCCCTTCATGCACTATTAAGACATGCCTCAGTTTAAGGACGTCTCTATCTTCACGCTGTTAGTGTTCTAACCATGCTTAGATTTCATCAAAAGGCTTTAGCTCCAAAGTGGACTATTGCTCTATGACAAATAGCCCTTAATGAACACTGAACCGTTGACCAATTCTCCCATAGTGATGGTGATTATGATGAAATGATGTATGGTGAAAAAGAAAAGCAAAAAGGAAATGAGTTAGTAATTGATACAAAATAATAGCCAAAAGATAAAGAAATAAAGGAATAACAACAAAAATGTATCACAAAATTTGCCCTGACAATAGGCGGTATGATGCCTATAGGCAGACATGCTGATCATGAATGTTGAAGTATTAAATGGGTAGCATACTAGCATGTTCGCATTAAAATTGCCTCTGCACGAAGTAACATGATACCTCATGAGGACTAAGATCGATCGTTTAAGCAGTGACATTCATTATCACCATCTATGTTAAGTACATGCTTAGCCATTGTTCGGGCAGCATGATGGCTTATTTTTGTTAGATATAACTATTTTAGGATGGCATTGTTGGTAATGGTATTCACTTGTCCTTACCCACTTATTAAAGACGATTTATCATCGAACGTAATGGCATATCCTAAAAAAATGATCATGATAATAAAAATGACAAGCACGGTGACAATATTCACCCACCATCGCCCATATAACCATGGTATATAGAAGTAAAGTAAGAAATGTTTCCTCGAGTGATCCTACTCTTTGGGTTATTCTCAGTGTCTTGTATGGCTTGACATGGTTTAGCTCGTAGGGTTCATTATATGGGTTGAAGTTGACACCTATGTTTGTATCCAAATTGCTTCTCCGTCCGATAAAGATAGCCGAGGCACCCCAATCCTAGCCCATCACGGGTTTAGCGGAATGGGTTTGATCCAGTGGATGTATTTTCTTATGCAAATGCGAAAAGTTTCTCATGAGAGACATAGGTAATTTACATCTTGGATGGTCTTACCATCCTCATGTAGAGGGTTAATCACGAAGGCGGATGGCTCACTTCCTCTTAATAATTAGGATACTAATTGCACCATGGTGTTTGGTGGGAATCTAGTGCGAATGCAAGTGCATAGTATGTGGTAGGAAATAATCAAAACTTTTTGGTTTACTCCCATATTGCCATATTTATTCAAATAGACATCTATTCGGGAACAAATAATCCCTAACAATCACAGGACAAAAACATAAACAATAGAGACTAGTAGGCAAAAATAAAAAAGAATTATATCTATATAATTATAAAGACTAAAAAACCAAGAACCAAGTGAACAATAGTTAGTTATAGGCCTAACTTTCTACTTGGTCCCCAGTGAAGTCGCCAAGTTATCCACACCATGCCCACTTTTAAAACTTCAAATGCTCTGAAGGGCATGGCATGCTCGACTGAAAATAAATGATGGTTGGTTGTGATCGAGCCTTTGAGTTATCCCATGATTGAGATTTGGATTAGGCATAATAATAAGAAGGATAGGAAAGAGACCATTAGGCGAATCACTCATCTCACTTATCTCGGATAGCCACCATGAAGTGGCCATGGACTTAGAGTCGCCACCAATCATTTCAGGCAAGGTAGAATTGGATGCCTATTCAAAATAATAGTTTGAGTTATGAAACTCAAAACATTGATTTCAAGGTCTATTATACTCAGAGATTTGTTGGTTGGGTTCGGGAGTTAGTTACATACGGGGAAGAATTAGAATCCCACGATTCTCGAAATCAATACCTACTAACTATGTCTCACTTTGGTCTTGGTTAAATCGATTCATTTAGTCTTTATTTAGATATAATTCCCTTTAATGCATGAATTTTTGTAAATTTAGATCCAGGTTTTTTTTTAAGAAATTTAGATCACCTATGTGCCTCAGAGATGTTAGTAACATAGGGATTTTTATGAAAACAATGTTCAGATTAGATTTAAAAAATTTTAGATGTTTCGTATTAAGCACTAGAGAGATACCAACATGGAACATTGCCTTGTAAGTTTATTGAAAAATGAAATTTAAACATGAATGCACGATACTCACTACAAAAACAAAGATGTTAGTAAAACAAAAATAGAGAAATATAATAATATCATAAACAAGCAATCACAAATAAAAAAATGTAAAATGGAGGGACAATCGAAATGTATCTAACAGTTGCCTTCGATTAATGAAGAATAACCAGGATGACAATTTTAGAGACCGGTCTAGATTTGATGGTGATTTGAGGGTCAAATATGATTTTAAGTAAAGTGGTCTAAGGCATTCGGAGGAAAAATGTTGGTTTCTTTTACGTAAAGCAGGGTTGGTGTATTCCCTTGAAGAGGTAGGGTTAGAGTATCCGCAAAGATAGAGTTAGAAAAATATTTAGGAAAAAAGAGAAATTTTGAATTCTTGATTAAAAATGGGGTTGGAATATCCTCTTCAAGTAGTGGAGTTAGAGTATCCCTACTAGTGAATTTTAATATGAGGGAAAGAGATATCTAGTACAAAATCATTTTTGTATTTTAGCCTTAATCCAAGTCTAAAGGGCTTGTGCTGTGAGGTGAACCAATTGAGTGCATTTTGAGACGTTCGAATGTTTTGACAAAAGGACATTAGGAATGAAGTTAAAAAAATAAAAGATAATATCATGTCATCCCCTTTCCCAAATTTATTTCAAGTGCATTCGAAGGCTTCAAAGGGTAGATGAGGGATGGTTGGAAAGGTAACTGATAGGGTTTAACGTAAAAATATTTTGAAAATCCTAGAAAATTATTTTCTGGGTGAAATTAATTTTTGAAGTTAGGACTATCTTAACACTGGCAGCATGTACAAGTAAAAAGGCATAATGGATTTTGAAAAATCATTTCAAGCTTATCTGGAATTGTCAAATCATGAATAATACCGTTTAGAAAGGGGAATATTGTGAACTTTTTAAGAAAAATATTTAACAATTTCATTAATCATTTGATAGGCCAACGTGGCTAAAAAAGAATATTGCATGTTGGTTCTAGAGGTTCTGGATAGCGAAGGTTTCAAAAATCATAACTCCTTTGTCCACGATGATCTGAGGGCAGACAAGACACCAGTAGAAAGGTAATTTAATGCCCATTATGAGAAAAATATTATAAAAACCAAAAAAAATATTTATCGTTTAAAAATTATTTTTAAAATTCAGACTACGATGCAGCTAGGATGAAAACCAAGGATTATTTAATTTTTTAAGTTCCTTTGATCAAACTTGAATTATGGATGTTCGAACATCCATAACATAGGTAAAAGAGTGACATAGGCATCACGAGTTCATTCAACAATCCCAAAGTACTTTAGGATGATGTAATAACCTGTTAACCATGCCATGAAGGTGTTGAACTCGAGATCAAGGCTTAGTGTTCCTTGGCTAAAAAAGGGTTCTTTTGCTAGAGAAAACAACATCTTTAAACTTGTGTCACTATGAATCTAGAGCTAAAATATTTGTTTTGTCCCCAAGACTGGAATACCAATTTCATGAAAACATTAGATCCATGCTATTCTTGACTTATCGGAGGTAGCATGAACTTAGCTTAGGGATTTTTTTGAAAATCAAGGTCTTTAGGAAACGAACAAGCATTTTAGTAAAGATGTCATAAATAAAAGACAGTGTATACATTAATAAATATGGATTAAACATGCAAACATATAAGGATGACATTTTAGCATGAAAGTGGGTGAAAAAATGTAAGAAGATGACAAATAGTTTGCATAGAGATGATATGAACATGTTTAAATGAAAGAATGGATGCTGAGTTGTCAATACAACATTTTTATTTCATGAGACTCCTAAAACACAAGAAAATGTATTATCATACATAAGGCATGTTTAGGTGACCATTTAAATATGAGATGGGGATGTGAATATGGAAGGAGCATGGCAAAAGATGCATGAACAGAGGCTATGTAATGATAAAAATGAACCATGGTGATTTTATATATCCAAAAAACATCAAGGCGTCAAAAAGGTCATCAAGATCCTAAGACTACCACAACCAAGGCAATAATAATGCATGAGAGTATTAGAAGGGTCATGGCAGCATGAAGGGCTCACTAAAATGAAATAGATGATAAAAACAGAAAATGTATGCAAAAAGGTAGAAAATATACCAAAAAATACTTGAACTTTTTCTTCCTTCTTAAAACAGTGACTTTAAGCTTAGTTCTTTTCCCTTTTTTTGCTATTATTTAGCAAGAAAATGTTCAAAGGAAGAAGCTTTTGGTAATATGTTTACTAGTGGGTGTTTTGAGGGTGAAAGTATGTGAAAGCTTGAGTTTTTAAGGGTCTCTACTAGTGGTTTTAGTGAGCTACAGCAATAGAGGATGGTTAAGGGTGAAAGGTAATGGAATAATGTTTTTTGATAAGTTTTTGGAACTCGAGATTGCTAGAGGATTTTTGGGATGGATGGAGAGTTTTTTGAGATTGCTAGAGAGCTCTTTTAAAAATATCTGAAGGTCTTTTTCAAGCAGCTGGAAGTCTATTTTATTTAATGCTCAGCCAATGGCTTTAAGAGACAAAGTAAGGGCATTTTTTATCTTTTTCCCCTGCACTAGAGGAAATCTCTAACTACTATGCTCAGTTGATTTTCTTCCTATTCATTTTGCCATGCTGAGCAGTGAGGTAGAAAGGCTATGATAGCCTGTAGCTAGCGATATACCTGCCATGCCTTTTTTAAACCATATATTTTATGAAAGTGACTCTGGTCATTGGCTATTTAGGCTCTCAAAATTGGTTTAAGTCCATTCATTGGCCTAAAGTTAAGGTTTGCGATGTTTTATGACGGCTTCTTGGTGTGATAAATATGTTTGAATCAGATTTTTGAAGGCTGAAAGGTGGTTCAAACTAGGCAAAAATGCCTTGATGTTTCAATACAAAACATATTGTATCGACGCACAAGGTATTTTTACCCATGAGTATCAATATAATAAGCTGTGTATTGATAATAAGAGCAAAAAATTATTTTCAATCTTGAGACTTAGAGGCCTATATTGGTACTCCATGGATTCATATCGATACTTATGCTTGTGTATCAATACATTTTGCCAAAAATCACAATTTTGGTTATTGCCAAGGTCTGTATCGATACAAACATGCTAGGTATCGATACTAAACCCTATTATATCTAAACTTCCTATGAAAATGTAAGTTTTTGGCAACGTAAAGGCCTTGTATCAATACTTATGCACTAATATAACTTACGCATACCTGTGGCTCCTTGACTTACCTCAACTTAGTCATAAACAATGGAAAGTTTATCTGCATACTTATCTAAATGACTCTGATGTAACCATGAAAAATGACCTTCGATGCCTCATTTTACATTTTTTTAATGTAACACTTAAGCCTTTTAGACCTTCCACAAAAAAAATTTTTCGCCTGGCTCTATGTCTCCTAATAGTGCCTGGTGACACAGCACACGATAGTCATCCCCCAGTTTTATTTTTATTTTTTGATTTTATCATTTTTCACCCAAGTCCTAGGATGCCAGAAATTGGCTCAGACAAAATAATGTCTTTATAACGTGCAATGTCGATACTAAGAAAGTACTTTAGGAATTTTTATTGGGGTTAGAAAATCTCTCCACTTAAATTTATGATTTATGAAGTATTGTTTTTGTTTTTTCGTTAATTCATTAAGGGTCACATTTATATTACTCATAGGGGAACGATGATCCTATTCCACTAGGAAACCCCATTTAACCCTTGATGATTTACTAACAACAAAAAACTAACCATTAGTGAGGTAGGTGTTTAAAGGGATATCTGCCAACATCATTTTATTGGTAGACTAAACCAATAATCATCTTTTCTCTTTAAGAAAAACAAGTTCTTGGTTACCTCCACGAAAAGAATCTTCCTTTTTTACAAATGTTGAAGTACATTACCAACATCGTCTAAGCATTTGGTTTTAGCTTATTGTGAGATATCTCGTATTGATTTAGCATTTGGCTTTCAAAGTAAGTGAAAAACCCCTTTAAAATAAGCAAGTAGAAGGGTACTGTGTTTCTTTCAACTTTAGTTATGGATCACCCGAATAGTGGGTTTTGACACTTTGTATTACTTAAGATTAATCCTTAAATCTATCAGCATCATCTTCACGATTGCCATAGTTATAACATTACTTAATGCATCTATTTGACTATTATCAATTCTTGTAACAATCACCTCCCTTTCTTTGCTCGATATCAGCAGAACAATGAGTTGCCCTTATTCTTATGGTGGTTTTCACCCTCCTATCAAGCTGGTTTTATCGAAGTAGAACCCTAATCTTGCAATTTTATGTACAGCTGATCACTTGACTCATCTATGATAACATTTTCCATAACAAACAATTATCGATGATGACCTCCCTACCATTAACCTTAAGCTAGTCCTTTCCCACGATGGATTTTAAAAGATGTCAAGGTCAACGAACACCATTCAATACACCTTCAAATTAATAAAACAAAAAAAATAAAGAGGTATATCTTACCTAACCAATATTTTGAAGAGCACGATGAAAAAAAACTTGCAAGATGAAGGCTAGTGAAAAAAATCCTGAAATATCACCGTTAATTATAAAAATGGACAGAGAAACTAAGGCAAAATATTAGAACAATTAATGCAAATGCATAACAAGAATGAGGCCTATTTATAGGGATGAACTGGCATAACTGTAGCTGCCATATCTGCTCTAAAGCTTTGCCATGTGTTTATTACTAAGTAGAATCATGCAACTATGGAATTGATTATGACCGTACCTCGTATAAAAAAAGGCCATAATAGTATTTTCCACATTTTTGATGAAAATGATTGGTAACCTATAGGTCGTCATTATAGGTAGACAATCCTCTGCTTTATATTTCAATCCAACTGCCAGACGATCTCAGGGTCAAAATAATCACCAAGCAATTACATTTAGTAAGTTCAAATTACTCCTCTATGGGCTATGAATGGTCACTTTATAACCATCCACATCCCAAAAGGCAATTGTTATCCCTATTGGATAAAAAGGGAATATAGTCAGGATAATAAACTCTTATGATAATACCTTAGATATATTTAATCCTTATCTTCATCTAAGGATCTTCATTTACCAGTAAACTCTATCTTTATAAAGACCCGGATAATGAAGAACACTTAAAAAACTACTATAATAAGGTATAATGGCCTACTTGAAGGTACAACGAATACAACCTACTTTGCTTGTTTCTTTTCTTCCAACCTCTATTAACTTATGTATCAGAGCATGCTTTAGAGTACCCCACTTTGACGCTCTCTAATTTTTTTGTCTTATGACCCCATTATCAAAACATAGCCAGCCTTTCACATGTTACCTTAAATTGTTGCATCAACAATAGTAATTAAATCTAAAAAAATAATACCTCCTATCCTAAGGTCTAAATCCTTTTATAGTGTCCATCTTCTCTCTTTTTGTAACCGTATCCTTACACTAAGACCTTTTATAAAGTGACCACCTCCACGGTAGAAGGAATATGTTCTATCCCTGTATTTAGGAAATAATGTAGATGCATAGAATGAATAGATTGAAATCTAAGTAGTAATAGACAAAATCTTTCACCATAGTTAAGGTGCCAGCTAGCCAATTATACATCAAGAAATGAACAAAAGGGAATATATAAGAAAGTCACTCCAAACTCCAATAAATTAAAGGAAAAAACAAAAGAACACTAATTAGAAAATGAAACAGAAGCCATATTCTATTACTTGCTATCAAATAAAAGTAGAAACACAACTCAAGCCTAAATCAAATAACTTTGTTAACAATCAAATAAAAAGGGAAAGAAATCTCAATCTTCTTAATAGATATTTCACAAGAAAAAAATAAAGTGAAGACAAAAAAAATCCAAAAGTAAAGGAAAAATTTTAAAGAAAAAGTTGTTATTGCATTAAGAATCAAAAGAAAAAACCGCTAATTACCCTAATGGATGAAAAAAATAAAAAATTGCATAAATAGTCCTAAAAGAAATCGAAAGAAAGAGCACAATATACAGAGTGAGAAACTAAAAGCTAGAATGGAAATCTAAAAAATATAAAAAGAAACAATAAGACTAAAACTTATGTTGAAAAATCTAAACTAATTTTTTTCGCTTACAAAATGTAAGATTTCTTGCAGCATTCATAATATTTAAGGTATGAGAATATCTTTGAAATCAAGATTTGGTCTTGATATCTTGAACCGAGAATATCTTCAACCAGTGCCACTAATAATAAAATAAAAATAACTAAAGAGCAATTATAGAGGGCCAGATAAAAGAATCCAATAGATAAAAGATAAGCTTCATGAATGGTAAAAAAATCCATAAGATAGAAGGCCAAGTTATATTAATTGCTATAGATTTTTTTCTATGACAAGGATAAGGAGGAAGCCTTAGTTAGAGGTTTTGCGTAGTGTAATTTTTCATCAGCATATTGGAAAATCTTTTTAAAATGGCATAAAAGGTTATGGAAAAATCTTTAAAATAAATCCATAAGATAAGAAAAAAAGATTTACAAATATTATAAAATCTAGGTAATAAATGCCTTATTAAAAAATAGGTTGGTGTGTTGATATGGAGGGCCATATGTAAAGCTCTTTCCTTTTTTCTATAATTTAATAATTGTGTATAAGGTGTTATGGGTATTAGGCATATAATAAATAAGACAAAATTCCTCCTTATTTTAGCATCTTAAAACAATTATCATTTCATGTTTAGTTAAATATTTGAGGATAGTGATAATTAAATTAATTACCATAAAGTTGTAATTGTTGGAAATCCTTTGGATATTTCGACCTTATACTATTATCGAATAATAATGAAATAATAGTAAAAAATATAGCAAAATGTAAATTAGAGAAATAGTTGAACTTTCTTTTGGATCTTTAAAAAGAGATTTGTGCATAGTTATTGCTATCTAAAAGCTTCTAATCACTCATTTGATTAGAGATTATCTAACTCATGAATCTTATAATTTGGAGTAATTTAAAGTTCAAAGCATGCTTGCAGATCTATGACTAGGCTCCTTAAGAGGATTTTTAAGATCATGAGTAGCACAAGTGTCTTGCTTATAATGTTGATCTATGTAAATCTTTGTTGGAGCCTTCACGAGGTCCAGTGGTTATCCACTGCTACCTAGAAAGCTTATCAAGCCTTAACCAAATGGTAAAATGCAATCGCTTTCTCTTTCACACAACTAAAAGCAGTTCAAGGAAGTCATAGAGAGGTGAAATAATATTGCAAGGAGGTTGTAAGGAGGCATTAATTCTAGTTTGTTGCCTTTTATGATTAGCAACTATTTTCTTGAATACTGGAAAACTATTTTGTCACTTTTTTTATCAAAAACATTCCCAATCACTAAGCAAAAAGTAGCACCAAGGAGAATTAGAAAGAGTTTAGGGTTTATACCAACTTAGGTAGGGATCTAAGGATTTTGTAGGGTTTCTTTTATGGCCACATTTAGCCAAGAGCCCTTAATAATGTATTTATATACATTTAAGACTAGGACTGGTTTAACTAATAGGTCAGCCATGGTCATTTAAAATGAGCCTATGAGTGAACCATTTTGGTGTTTCTTGAAGCTCAATTAGAAAAATAGTTCATCCAAAATTGGACAAAGTTATTAACTAATTAATATCTTGGCCTAATTTCAAACCTGTGGCCCATACTTACGCAACTATTCTTATATTAAGTCCTAATAGATTTGATTTAGAACTAAGTCTATTTGACTTAATAATTAAGGCTTCTGGCTAACCCCTATTTTATGTACAAAAATTTAATTCTTAATTAAATTTCTAGCCTAAGTAAAACAATTTTACTACATGTAAATACAATTAAATAATTATCAAATAATTATTAAATTTACTATAAATAATTTTTTAGCCAAAAAACTAAGACATCCCTATTGCCATGCCTATAGTTAAACATAACCTCAATAAGACTTTTTTATCTTTATAGCCATATTAAGACACCTTTAGTGAGATTTCATAAATCTAATTTATATCTTAAATAATTCTTAATTAAACTAAAATTCAATTAAGTCCTCTTTATTAAACATTTTATTTAATTAAGCCTTACTTAAATAAATCCTACATGTAATCTAACAAATACATCTTATTGAAAAGTTAATATAACACAACCTATTAACGTAATATAATCTTTTCACCAAATATCTCAGAATGGGAGTGAATATGGTGCAGGGTCTACTCATGCTTCAATCCATGTTAGTTCTTATAACTCTTGGTTAATGATCGTGAACCTATGAGGAATGATTCCTCATAGTTCACAATGCTTTAGCTAAAGACTTTAATCCAATTAACTATAGTTAAGAACAATTAGGATACATCTCTGATGTCACTAAGAATGGTGAATCCTTCCTAGATCACTTATCCATCCTTTTATGCTCTATGTCATACCTAAAATCATCTTATCTTTGGCATTCTTCGTGATGAAATTAAAGTATGAAGCTCCCCATAGAAGATGACTCGGTATTATAAACACTCATTTTTGTTCAAGCTCTTTAATTGATTTTTTCTCAATTGTAAAGGTTCATCAGTATTTTCTTAGGCCCAACCTTTTTGGATGTATTATTGATGGTAGAAAAGTCTATTTAGGCCTTGAAATGATTCCATGTGCTTAGTTTAGTGAGAAAATGCATTTGAGCTTAATTATTCAAATTAAGCTGTAATTATTGGATTTGGAATATTGAGACCTAAGTCTTAAAAACTAAGTATGATGAAAGTTTGTTGGACTTATTTATGGTGAATGAAATCAAGAAAGAGTAAACTGATTTCTCAAAATCTTTTTGCAAATTAAAATTTTGATAAATAAAATTGAGAAATCTAATCAATAAGCTTTGGAGTGCATGCTAGTGAATGATAAAAAAATTAAAGAGCTAGGAAAAAGAGAAGCAAACTAAATGATTTAAAGAGGTTCAGCCTCAATTGCGTACATCCTCTACCTTGGTCTCATTTTCCTTATATTTTCTTAATTCACTAACTTAAATTGTCTACTTTTCAAGGACATAATATATCTTTTACACTCTTTATCTTTGTAGGCTAAGATAATAATGTCTACCCTCTATCTTTTATGGCTAAGATAAGATCCTTCTCTACTTTTTAATAACTAAGTAAGAGCCTCTTTTTTTTACATAGATTTAGGTGTGAACAAAATGTAACCTTTAAAGGTTGGATGTTTAAGAGATTTTAGGCTTAGGGGATGATAATTCTAAAAATACAAAACGAAGAATACGAAGATAGAAAGAATTAATCCTACACAAATGTGAACTACTTAGAAAATGATGGAATTAATGAAGGATTTGACTATGAGCCCTTTTTCTTGGTTCATCATCTTGTTAGAGGTATTACAGTGGCTTATTTATAGCTTTGATCATGAATATGGCTGCTAAGAAAGTTTGGTGAAGGAACATAGCTACTGTAAGCTTTATTTAACTAACTTTCATTCTTTGCTGTTGAGCTATATTAATACATAATTTGGTGCATCGATATATTACTATGCAGACCTTTAAAAGGTGACTATATAGCTTAATGCTTTAATACAAGGAAAGTTTTTGTCGATACTCACCATGCGATATCAATATAGTGAAGGAATAGATCGATATAGCCATACATTATATCAATACAATTCAAGTTGTATAGATACATTTAAGGTTTTTGTGAAAGTTGAGCTACAATCAAGCATTATATTGATATATACACTTTAGATATTGATACAAACATCTAAAAATCATGTTAAAAATGTTTTTCTTGACTTTAAAAGATATAAAACTATCTTTAAATGTTTTATACAAATGTATATATTAGGAACACATTTTAAGGGTTTAAAGGGGGTTAAAATACATTCAAATATTTTTCAAAGTACTTTCAAAATAATTTTTGAAAAATACAAAGTTAAAATATTTAATTTCAAGCTAATTAAACTTTAATTTTAGATATATCAAACTGGAGATTAATTTAAATCTAATATAGGTAACTAAGTTGATTGGCATGTCTCTTGAGAATGTTAGAGTATGATTGAAGACATTTGGATGAAAAACAGACTTGTTTCGAAGGTCCAAATCAAAGGTCAACAAAAGTCAAAAGTTAACTATAGGCAATGTCAACCATAAAATATCAACTATATTGCCTAAAGTTTGGTTTTCAAAGTAAAAGAGTTCTAGAATGTAGGTTTCAAAACTGATTGCACCGAAATGAAATTGAACATGGACTTTAGGTCCAGAAAGTGCAATCGAAGGAGGTTTTGAAAAGACCTTGGAAATTAAGGTGCTAAAAATTCCTAAAAGCTTAATCTGAGAAGTTCGAATAGGAAATTTCAAAAATTTTTTAGGATAAGTTGTCATGGGCTATTTTTTCTACAAAAAAAAGGATTTAATTGAATTTTTACTAGTGCACATCATGATCAATTGGATGGAATAAAAATTTGTATAAGATTAGGCACATTAACATGCATTAGCCAATTTTGACATATGCTAAATGTAGAGGAATTTGCTCATCAATTAAAGGATGCATAATAGTTATTTCACCTAACATTACCAGAGGTGATTTAGAATTAGCTGACTGACTTAAAGTCTATAAATAGATGGTGGCTATTCATTTTCTAACCCTTAATTAGAAACTCTTATTAATTTAAAAATCTTCTCAAAAAAAGAAAAAAGCTTCAAAGGTAATTTTCTCTCTCTAATCTTTTAATTTGTAGCTTAATTAATAGTTTTTAGCTTGAATATTGCTTGCTTGTGATTTGAATACCATGCTTTTATTTGGTTCTAGCAATTCTTAATGTATTGATGTTCAAATCATGATTTAGTTAGGGTTTACTTGATTTCATGTTGATATAAGCATATTTGATGGTGATCTTGATAAATTGAACTTAAATATTGAATGATGAGACCATGATATAAAAACACGTTAAAATCTTTAGATATGGATCTATTAATCTATGTTGCTAGATTTTAATGATTTGAGTTAAAGTGAGCTACGATATATGCATTTAGAGTTGAAATCTAGTTATTTTTTAGCTTAGGTAATGTTCGACCATGGTAGAAGAGCATGATTTAGCATTTGACTACTTCGAATCTTCTCAGATCTAGTTTAAGTGTGATTTAGTTGTTATGATTTGATAAAATCTTGATGTATTAGAGTTGGATCTAGTTTACATGAGCTGAAATTAAAGATTAGTTTGATGCTTACATCCTAAATGTAAGCTTAGAAAGGTTAAAATCATGATTATGAATTATCATCATGCATATAAGTTGAATTGAGCTACAGTACTTGTGCTTTGATTGAGAATACTGAGAAAATGTGTTGACTAAGTGTTAGATGAGCATGAACTTGGTTGCTAGGTTCGGCCAAGGTGAATTAATTCTTCTTGATCTTATTTTGTTTTTTGTAGTTTATGTTAGTTTACTGCATCTTTGTCAAAAAGTGTGTGTTGTTTGTAAAAACTAGTTTTTCATAAAAAAGCCCTTCAAACATAAGCTTTAGCATATGCAATCCATGGATAAGTTAAGATTTGATTTTTAAATAAATTCTTTTTAGGGAATGCTTGAAGATATTCAGCAGAAGGATTGAATACAAAATTGACCTAACATAATGTTTTCTAAGCATTTTTAGCCACTCTTTAAAGATTAAACTTGTAAAGCCTTTATGAGAGCCTTTAGAAGTAGTTTATGTGATTAATGCTAGTATTTAAGTCCCTTTTAGTTGTTGTTTCAGCACTTAAATGAGAGGCATTGGTGTGCTTCATATTTGTTTAGAATATTTAAATAAAAAATAAAGAAAAATAGGCCATTCGCATGACACAAAATCACTTCTTGGTTTAAAATATCTTGGCTTCTATGTGAGTTTTATTGTGATTTTTGTTATGGCTATCCCCATGATGTACAAGGAATGTCTAATGCTCAGCAACAAATATTTGGATGTTTAAAAGTTGGTTCGAGAAAATTAATGTAAGCATTCAGACAAAAGTGTTATTTTTTTAGTTAATGCTAATTTCTAATACAATGGTTTTGACAAAAAAAATATTTTTGTCTATGTGGGTGGTGGTTTTAATTTTTGTTCATATTTTTAATGGAATCCTTATTGAATATCTTTGAAACAAGCTTTTGAAAGCACAATTTTATGGTTAGGCGAGTCCAAACAATTCCATAACATGAGCTATTTGGATGCTTTATTTTTAGCAACTAGGTGTTAAAATGAGTTGATTTCGGTGGGGTAAACCATTTTTATTGATTTTTCTCATATTTTTATAAAATAGGTTAAATAAAATTTCTAACCATATATAATATGTTCATATGTAATCTCAGATGAACCGAGAGTAAAATCTATAAAGTATGATGTTGGGCATTTTGTACAATGCAGTAACATTTGATTAACAAAATCATTTGAACATTGAAGTGATTTTCTAGGCATTTTTTACTATTTTCAGTAGGAATTATATTGAGTTAGATTTCTTATGAATATTAGTTTGCATTTTTACTTGTCTATAATAGTCCAAAATAAATTCTTGATTTTAATCGGTATTCAATTATAACTTTATCAATATTTATTGTTATGTTTATTTGTTGACTATTATGATATTTCTATGGTTTCTAACCTTATTGATAACTTGGAAATAAAATGAATCCATTACTATGCTTGCTTATAAAAATGATTAAAAATGCTATATAATTGAATGGTGAAGTGAGAACAAGGTTTGATGCTTTTCTTGGTACACATTATGCACTCGTATATATATTTATTAGACTCTTTGCTAAAAAGCTATTTAGAGAAATAATAAGACCTATCTAGTTGGGTTAATAGCTACATCATTCAAAGATTTTACTATTCATTGCTCTTATTTTCTTCATACTCCTCTGTATAAGCTTGAGCAATTTACTCACCTAAATCAAACCCATTCCATCAAGCCTGCGATAGGCATAGGATCGGGATGCCTTAGTTGTCCTTATCAATAAGAGGGAGCAATTTATGGACCTATTTTTGGAGTCATCCTAAAGCATTTAAAATGATCCATAGGATTTAACCTTAGTTAACCATACTCGGCTGTTTGGAGGTAACCCAAAGATTAGGTATAACTGGGAAAATGGTTTTTCCTTTTACTCTTGTTTTACTTTAATTTTATAATTCGAGGTTAGAGGTTGAGTGGTGGTGAACAAACATCATCGCCAGAGATATTTATCACTCCAATGTATGGGATTACTTAGAAATTGTAATAGTAAGCCATTATGTTATGGTGAAAGGATATCCTCGCTCGTGTTTCTACATCATAGATGCCATAATTTTATAATAAAATGTTGAGTATTTTTGAATGCATGGTTATGCTAGCAAATTGATGGCTAATGATGACACCACAGGTCTCATGATTGTATAGGTTTGAATAAGATGTCTTTGAAGGGAACTGGTGTCCTAAACTCGAAGAACTTATCAATAAGGTAAGTTGTTACATTGTTCTAGATATGGTAAATGTCTTTTTAGAGTACGGTTATAAGGTATGTACCCTAGTATCAAAATAAATGTGTCCTTTTAATCCCAAGAATGCCTCAAGGTCTAGGAATAAAGTTTTAGGCCATTCACATAATATGAGATTTTTTTGTGATATTGTATTCTTATTCTTGTGTTTTGCTAATCTTTGCTTTATTTTCTTTGTTTTCGTACAACATGCTTTCATTTAAAGCCTAGTATATGTATTATAACATATTTTTTTGCATCCCATATGCTCCAGTCATTATTATATTCATGTATAGATCATAATATAAGGTTAAGGCCATTTGTTGAAAATATATAAGGGGCTAAACATGGGGAATCATTTGGAAAAGACGATAAGTACTTTAGAAAGCATCTAAGAGGAATTCAACATAACATTCAAGAAATAGGGAAGCAACTGGCTCAGTTGACAAAAATGGTTGAAGATTTTCAGGCAGCAAAAAGGGAATATACAAAAAGACCTTTGCTACTTTTAATGGAGCTAAGTTTTAAAGAGCTATATGTTTCACATCAGATGGTTTCCACTAAACCAATTGATCAGTAATGTCATGACCATAAAGGTTTGACTAGAGGTTAAAGTTTTAGCCAGTTTATAAAAATAGCAAACTTGAATATTTGATGTCCTAATAGAAATTTTCAAGCCAATTATCTTCTATGATGGTTTATGTAAAACATTTTGGTCCTATGCCCTTATAGGTGCCCGAAGTGAACTCTTGTAATTCAATGTTAATGTCATAGACAGTATGCTTTTGAACCCCAGTATTCCTATAGCCATTGTACAATCAACTTTTAGATTCGAAGTTTAAAGAAAACAAATAAGAAAGCCAGAATAGGATCTCTATAAATCTAATTCTGGTATATATTCCTCACCTTATTTGGAATTAACTAGTCGCATTGATACTTTTAGAGCCTTTGACCTTTCTTTATGCTAAGGATTTTAATGTTATTGTTACTTATGGTTATCATTTTGGGAGTTTAGGGTATTCTTCAAAAAATACATTGTTGGTGTATTTTCTTAAACTAATTAGATTGGAAATGGGATACACAATCAATTAACTATATACATGTTACCATATTATAGTGACAAAGGTTTTCCTTCGAGTTAGTGGCGTGACTGACTATCATGCAAGCACTAATTGGATGAAACCCTTGAAACATAATGGCCTTGCAAAAGCAGTAATGAATAATGATGATGAGATCCTTTCCATGCAAAGTCATGTTTATAAAAATGCTTCTAGTCATCATATTGTCAAGATAAAGTCTTAGTAATGTACAAAGACTAGTATATGCTAACCCCTCTTACATTGGATGCATACAACTCTTTGATCTTATAAAAGGTGAAGTGTATGTGATACTTAGGGATAGCATATTGGTACTTGTTTTAAGGGAACAGGCTTATTAAACATAGCCCATATGAGAACTCAATTTGGTATTAGTCACTTAAGTTTCTATAGAATATGTTCTGATATGCTAGTCATATAAATAATCCTTACACTAGAGACACCAGGTCATCTTATATAAGGAGTGTCATACTTAGATTTACTACGAATGGGTCTGTAACGGATGGATACCAAATAAAGGTACTTTAAGTTTAGCATAATCCATATGTTAGGTGGATGAGTAATTCAGAGAAAATTCACCACTCTGAGTGACATTAGAGACATATCTCAAATCATCTTAACTAAGGTTAGTCAGTTAACATCTCTGGCCAGAGCATAGTGAATTATGAGGAATTCTTCCTCATAGATTCATGATCGTTAGCCTTGAGTTGCAAGATCAAACATGGATTAAAGCAAGAGCAAAAACACTATACCACACTTACGCTTATTCTAGCATATATGGTGAAAGGATTGTAGTACATTAATAGGCTAGTTATTAAAAGGTTTCGATGACATCACATCAACTTTTTAACATTTGGCTGGTCATAATAGGTCCACTTTTGATCTATGAACATGATTAGTGAGATTAATTATTTTCCTTGACAACATGTTGGAAACCTAATAATCACACATAATAGGATGATATTGTTGGATTAAAATCAAAATTTAATTAAGTTTGACTTAATTAAATGAAAGATGATTAAATAGAGGATTTAATTGAAAAAAGTTCAATTAAGAATTGATTTAAGACAAAAATTTAGATTTAGTAAATTCTAAGATTTTGTTGTCTTTTTAAGACATAGTAGATAAGATTATCTATTTGGATAATGTCTAAATTAAGACTTACTGATGGATATGTCCCAGCTGAAATTCATGGATAATCTTATCAAAATATTAATTATTTAGATAATTAATATTTAATAAGATTATTATTAATTTAAAATTATTTTAATAAATATGGTTTCTACTTAGTTATCTCATTTTTAATTATGTGATAATTAAATAAGATAAATGAAAAGCATAATCTGATGGTTGTTTATGGTGTTTTGAGTCGATTGTTCATCCAAAAGTTTAATCGGGTAGTCTTTCGTCCTAGGGTTTACTAATCTTGCTCTTCATGTCCAAAGGCTCTGAATGTTTAAAGTTGTTTTTAAAGGGTATGGATAGCCTGTACTTGTGAAGTAAGGTCCCTAAGCTAGATCAGCTCAGGTTTAAGATTCATTTGTCAACTGAGTTTGCTCATAATTTTAGTAGGTTGGTTTATAGTTTAACTGAATAGTCTAGGTTGACCAACTTGCAGTTTTGGAGCACTAGTGATAAAAAAGGTCAGAAAGGGATATTTACTTTTTTCCTGCTAGGAAGAAGGTTTTGAACATGTTTTCAAAATAGAGAGGTCTAAGAGTAAGACTAAGTGTGGTTCTATGTTTCATTCTTCACCTTTAGATGTGAAGCAAAGTTTTTATAAAGTTTTTATCTTTTTCTAAGTAATATTAGAAAATCGTATTATCAATTTTGTCTATTTATCAAGCATTATCGATGAAATGATAAACATGATGCAAAATGGAATATGGGTGTGATAAAAAGGAATTGAGAGAAAAATAAGTAATTGTATTTCATTTTTAAAAAAAAGTACAATTCATGGAAAATTCCAAGATACACAAAAAGAGTTAGGAATAGATTTTTTAGGCAATTGATGCCCTTAAAGCTAATGATATGAATATTCCCCTGAGTGTTTTCAAAGACTTTCTTTAAGTAGTCAATCCTTCTGGTGTTGGCTGATCTTCAAAGAAAGCCTTCAAATTGACTTAAGAAATAATGGTTGCCCTAGGCTTAGATAGATATCACCTTTTCTCTCTAAGTTTGAATAAAAATGGGATTTGGGAAAGCAGATTAGGTTATAAGTTAGTGTTTTGATCACAATACAATGGATAGGTTAGGTTGGTGCTGGTTTATGCTGGTAATAGTCTAGATTTGGTGAGGGTAAGCTTTGTCACTTAACTCGCCTTTTTGGGTTTTCAACTTAAACAATTTGATTTTCATGGATGCCTTTTTAAGTTTTCATTCGAGATTTTTTTGGTTAGATATAGTATTTCTTGACAAAATTAGAATTGATAGGGTTGGGCAAGTTGCTGCCATCCATCTTAATTAAAATAAGGGCTCCCCCAAAAAATACATATTTCACTATATTAGCCTATACTAATTTAGGGTCAATTTTACCTAAGCTTCTTTATAGATTAAGAGAATTTATTTGAGCACTAGGTCATCTTCTTGAAACTAATCAGGAGGGACCTTCTTCTTATGGGCTCTCATTATATGCTTATGGTACATTTGCCCATGACAGATAGCTTTTAACTTTCAATGAGATTCAGTTGCTCGTATCGACCTTTAACCTATTAGGTTTCTTCAAGTTATGATTCCATTAAGAACGTAAGTAAGGGGATTTTGACCTCAGTAGGTAGAATAGCATCTATGTTATAGAATAAGGAAAATGGTGTAGCACCCATAGAAACCCGAACCTCGATGCAGTAGGCGCGTAGCGCGAAAGGTAGCTTCTTGTACCCATCTTTGTATGTTTCATCTATTTTCTTAACTATCTTTTTTGTTGCTCTTGTTAGTGGCTTTGATTGCCCCATTCATTTTTAGGCAATATAAGATTGAGTTATGATACTGAATTTTAAATTTAGAGCAAGCTAATTATATCATCTTATTTTTCAAGTTAATGCATTGTCTATAATGATCTATTCGAGGAGCCTATACCGGTAGATGATGTCTCATTTCACAAATTTTTAATTGATTTAGTGATGTTGGTGTATGAGGCCACTTTTACCTATTTTATAAAATAATCAATGGCAATGGGGATGAAATGGTGCCGTACGGCCTTATGAGTGATAGGTCCAATCATGTCCATGCCCTATATAAAAAAAGGTAATGAAGCTATCATGACATGCAAACGTGATAGCGAGACATGACTTTTGCCTATGTAGATTTGGCACTTATGACACTTTTGGGCATAGTTAATGCAGTTCTTCTCAAATATCAACCAATAATAGCTTGATTGCATAGACTTCCTTTAAAATTCTCTTGGCTTCAAGAGCATGCGCACATCGGAATGACACTTGATCCTAGCCTTTCTTATATAAGATCCCACCATCCAAAATAAAGCTCACAGCCATTCTCTAGATGGTTCTCTTATCAGTTTTAGTAGCATATTAAGCATGCTACTGGTATTTAACATATCTATAAATATCATGGTACCATCGTAACCCATCATTTTCCTCTTTTATGTTATGGAAATGGGTCAAAACTTTATGGTTACTAACCTCTAATTTTTAGTTTGCTTTGAGCATAGAGGCCAAGGTTACTAAAGCATCGACTATTTAGTTTTTCTCCTAAGGTAATTATCGAAAGCTGATTTTGTAGAAGTCTTATCTTAATTTGGAGATTAGCTTCTTGTATTGAATTAGCTTAGCATTTTAGGACTTCCAGCTTCCTCGGAGTTGATAAATTACTATTATTAAATCCTTGAGTACTTGGTTTGATACCTCTTTTGGTGGTGGCCTGGAGTCTCATGCATAGACTTCATATTCAGTTATGTTGTTAGTATAATCAAAGTTTAATTTGGTGGGAAAGGCTAATATCCATTAAGTGAGATAAGAATTGCCTTAATTCCATGCCCCAATGCATTAAAGCTCCATCAAAGTATATTTTCCAAGATTGACTAAATCGGGAGTATATTGTGCATTAGATAGGCACATTAGATCTTTATCCATAAATTTAAAATTCAAATGTTCATAGTGATTCACCACTCAACTTACTTGGAATTCAGCTATTGCACTTAAGTAAAATCATACTTCGAGTGTAAAACTTGGCATATGGATAATCTTTCTAACAAGGCAAAGGCCTTGCATAGGTATTTGATGGGGTTAAGTTTTACAATTAGCCATGTGGTGTGGTATAGAATGTATTGCCTTAACCCTTAAGCTATCAAAGTTAGAGCAAAACCATAGTTTCTTAGCTGCTAACTAGTTGTTTTCATATTTTGCGAACTTCTTGCTTAGATATAGCCTACTCTTTCTCACCTTACTCATCATATTGACTTGTTACACAACCCATAAACTTGTAAAAAACTAACAGATATAGGATTAGAGGCCGCCCAGGTACTTGTGGTACAAGTACTGGCAGGTTCAACAAGTAGTGTTTGACTTTATCAAAAGCTTTTTAGCACTTTTTATTCCATTCTTTAGTGTTCTACTTTCAAAGTTATTGGAAGATCAGATCGTGTGAGATATGAATCTAGCTATATAGTTCAACCTTCTAAGGGAACTCCCTATTTCCTTTTAGGTATAAGGGGGTGGCAAATTTTGAATGGTGTTGACTTTGTCAGGGTCAACCTCTATCCTTCTATCCTTCTTTCAGGTGTAATTACTCTAATAACTTGCTAGGTGCATTTAGTAGGATTTAGCTTAAGCTAGTGTTTGCGTAATCATTTGAAGAGTTTTCAAAGATTGGTGGCATATTCACTCTACTTTGATGATTTTGATATCATATCATTGACATAAACTTCTACCTCCTTATACATGAGGTCATGGAACAGTGTCATGATTACTCTTTGATAGGTTGCTTTAGCATTCTTGAGTAAAAAAGGCATAACTTCTAGCAAAAAATACTCACATGGTCACAAAGATGGTTTTTTTTCATGTCTTTAGAAGTCATTTTAATCTAATTATAGCCTGAGAATCCATCCATGAAGGAAAAGAGTGAATTCTTGATGGTGTTGTCCATTAGAGTGATGATGTGAGGTTGAGGGAAGTTATCTTTAGGGTTGGCCTAGTTTAAATCCCTATAGTTTACATACATTCGCACCCTGCCATCCTTTTTAAGGAACGAAACTATGTTGGCTACTCATTTGAGATATTTAGTTACTTCAAGAAATCCTACCTCAAATTGTTTCTTCACTTCTTTTTTGATCTTAAAAAGCATTTATGGTTCCATTCTCCTGAGTTTTTATTGTATGGGCTTACAATCAAGTTTGGGGGAAGTTTATGGACCATGATGTTAGTGTCTAATCAGGTATGTCTTGGTTAAACTAGGTGAACATATCCTGATATTCTTAGAAAAAGTTTATTAATTCAATCTGGGTTAATGGATTTATGAAGCTTCTAATCTTGACTTCTTTTTAATCTTCTTCTGTTTTAAGATTTATGGTTTCAATAGATTTTTCATGGCGTAAGAAATGTTTTTCTTCTTGTTCAATTAACCTTAATAGATCTGGTAGTATAGGGCTTTCCTTATAATCCCCTTTAAACTTAACCTTAATAGTGCAAATTAGTTGCCTAAAATTGATTTTCAGAATATCAAATTGAATATTAATGTCACCTTTATCCAAGTAACTGAAAAAATGGAAAAAGGACAATATAATAAAAAAATATGCATAGAAAGGTCCAAAAGTTTGGGCAAGAAAAAATGAGAGTGGACATAAAAGATGAAATTCATAATGCTTAGTCATTTTTATTAATAGTACTTAGTAAAAAGGCGTCTATACAATGGATCATAATGCTCTTGGGTAGAAGCATGTAGGTTTATTTCATAGGATTACTTTGGAATAGACTTAAACATCACGTGAATCTTAATTTTAGTCTAAACACTCATAACAAATCTTAGAGGGCGTAGATTGGTCTCATGGTCCATTGTTAAGGTCCCTAGCTCATTAATTACATTGATAAAGAAATTTCTCAATCCCTTGTTCAAAATGATCATCATATTGTTAGAGGTTGTATTTCCTCTCTAATCCAAATTCATATGTCCTTTGGGATAAAAACTTTCACATAGTAACAAAGCCAACATCAGTTCATGTCCCAAGTCTTGACCTATCAGATAGGCCATTCTATTTTCACGATTTTACTGAGCTTGATTCCTCTTCTGCTATGCATTAGGCTTAAACCCTTAACCTCTCTTGTCAATCTAGTTAACAAATTTTAGAGCTTTTACGGTTCCTTTAGGGCACTTTTTAAATCTTCTTCTAGCATAAGCACCCTTGCGATGATCAACTTTAGACCCATATGAGTACTCCTTGATAAATGAGGCTTAACCATTGGTAATCCTTCCTTAACATATATGGCCCTAAACCCTAAGCTCAATACGAAGCACTAGTGGAAGTGATACCTTTTTTTTGATAACAAATTTCACCTTTTGATGCAACAATGATGGTACTACCTTTACAAAGTGAATTCAAAGCCTCCCTAATAGGGCATTATATAATGGAATAATGTTAATCACATGGAAGTCTACTGCATAAATGCATGGGCCAATTTAAAGTGAGATTATGATGTTTCTCATGACTTCTCTGTTGGTCCTATAAAATGCTCGCATGACCATGCGATTATGCTTGATATGAGACGTATCGATGGGGCACTTTTAAACAAGACAAAGGCATCACTTTCATGACCAACCCACTATTGATTAGAACCTTGGGCAGGTTTTGCCTTTGTAGTGGGTAGAGATGCAAAGCACTTTTTATTTTCCCTTTACTCTATGGGGATCTCATCATCACTGAAAGATATATAGTTGTCAATAATGATACTGCTTATAAGTGATCTAATTGGCCTATTAGAATGAGGGACATATGCTTCATCCAAGACCTTGAAGAGAGCATTCTTATGAGCTACAGAATTTAACAATAATGATAGCACATGTATCTTGGCAAGTTACTTGTTCAACTAATTAATGATGTTGCATTCGTTGAGCTCAATGAACTTGAGGAATTCCATAACTTCTTTCTCATTCACTAGCTCCTTGATAGCTATTGAAGTTGATTCTTTAGACATAGCCTTTGGAGTTTTAAAGATAAGAATAGCGTTCATTTGCTGAGTATTGCCTTTTGATGTAGTTGGGGCATAACATTTGCTACTGCGAGTTAAATGACTTACCTTTAAGAAATTAATGTTGGCTACTTATTGGCTAGATTCCTCGATGATAAAATTTTGCACTCATATTTTTAGGGCACCACCTTATTGTCTTTATAAGGAAAAAAGGGTGGGAGTTGAAGAAACATTTGGGTGTAGGCTGAATAAGGATGGCCTTAGCATCTGGCTAGTTAGCGAATAAGACCAATGGCCTTTACATACCATAAAAGGGGCATTTCCTATCCTTATATATGGCATTGATAGATATGTTCATGTCTTCATATCCCTCCTTGTAAAATTTTATTTTGAAGCGATCCATCATCCCTTAGACTATATCTAAGAAATCAAGACAATATTATGGGGTGTGTCCCCATCCATAATGGAAATAAGAAGGTTTAGTTGTTTGTTCATTCTAGCTTTTAACTTTTGATACTATCTTGGCCTTTGGGAAAATTTGACATACCTTGCCCATTGGTGTTTTGACTTCCATAATATTCTTTTTAACCCAACAAGTCTTCCCATCAATTATCGTATTCAGCTTTAATTCTGCATTGTTAGGAAGTAGATTGGCTCTAACATTAGGTCCCCTTGTTCAACCTTAATCATGCCTATTTTCTAGTAGACTCTATACCTTCATCTTGAACTAGGTATGATTTTGAATAACATCCTTGTGCCCTGGCATGGTATTCAAAATAAGCATTTTTATTGTACGATTTCACGTACAAAGGTGATCCCAGATTTATGAACACTACGACCACTAATTGGCCTACTAATAATCAAGAGCAAATCTCTTTATAGCAGTATTGGAGCAAGACAAAAAGTTTTCTCTTACGGGGTGCTTCTTGGTTATTAAGAGCTCTAGCATTGTTTATATTGCGAGGTTGAGCACCATAAGTAATGTTTCAGGCAAGGTTATGCCAAAGCTTACCCTTAGGTTAAACCTCAAAAAGTAGATTGGTTATGGGATTGGTGAATGGGGATTAAAGCCCAAATAGGCCATGTTGGGGAGTAAATACTTTGCATGGGATATAAATTTTGAGTGAACTTAGTTATACTTTTATTGATGGTATTCAATTTTTTTTCTTTACCCTTAGCGGTAGTCTTTTTGCTCAGGCTAGGCAACTTTTCTCTTGACATCTTACCACTTTTTATGGCATTATCAATCATCTCACCGATATGACCATATCAGCAAAGTGGATGGTTACATTATCTTTTAGCTTCTTATAGTAGGGAGCTCGCAAGTTATTGGTAAACATAACCATCATTTTTTTCTTTGTTAAAAGAAGATGAACCTGGGCAACTTCTTCCCTCCATCTTTGGGTGTATTGCCTAAAGCTTTCAATGGCCTTCTTTTTTATATTTAAAAAAGAGAGGTGATTTAGGTCCCAATCAGATACATGTTTTTATTAATCTAGAAAGGCACGAGCTAAGTCTACGCATGGTTGAATTTTAACCATGTTAAGCTTTATATACCAATGAGCAACTACCCTACTTAAGCTATCTAGGAAGTAGTTTATTAGTTGCTCTTTATTCTCCTTATATGTAGCCATCTTCTGACAATAAATGTGAACGTGGGTAGTGGGATTTGTAGTCCCATTATATTTTTTAAAATCTAGCACCTTGAACTTAGGTGGGATAATAAGATTGGAGACTAAACCTAGAAATTGGCATCCATGATTTCAAATTAGTCACTGCCTTCCATAACTGTGCAGCATTTTTTCCAATAGTTTATACTTACTCATATCCTAAGTGATTTTAGAAGACTTCAGACACTTTTTTTTGCCTTGCCTATTCATTAAGGTCTGAGACGAAAGGCCTTATCGATGAAAGGCCCACACTTTGATGCCTATGTACCAGATAAGGTGTAGCTACCAAACTTAGTGGTGGTGGTTTTAGTACCACCATTGAAATCACTCTTTGGATTAACCAACCCTTTACCCATGTCAACAGTGTTCGTTTGCCCTTCATCTTTCAGAGCAGTAGACAATAGCTTAGTTAGCTCTGCTATTTGTGCTCGTAGTTCCTTTTTTTTTAAGCATTTGTTCCTTAAACTTTCTGTACATGAGTTCTAGACATTCAATAGAGACTTGATGGTTGTTTTCCATGGCTCTTCAATGGTTGCGAGTATCATATCAATGATGAATCTTAGATTTTATGTTTCAAGGCACCTTACACTTGAGATTATTATTGGATTAGACTTTTATGACAAGCTATGAATTTGTTTAACGGGATGATGAAAAGAATGAATTCATGGCAGTAAATGATTATTAACATAAATAAATGAATAAAGTAATAAAAGAATTTAGTTAGTTATGCATATGCAAGAGGGACAATTGGATTGCAAGATAGTTTCACTAATAGAGTCTTTCATTAAGGCAACAAAACATTTCGATTAGACATGATTATATACAAATATGTCTAACAAGATTACATTATCTAATCATGTGCTCCAAGAAATACAACAACTCCTATTCATGGTCTCTAATAGGCATAATATCTCACATCAAAGGCCTAGCCACCTCGATCATGCCATCAACCTCTAACTAGGTTGCTTGAATATGCTCAGTGAGATGTAATTATGGTCTTAATAATTCTGATGTGAGAGATTAACCATCTGTTGCCATTCTCACTCTTGATGCTCGAAAGGCTATCATTAGCTCCTCAATGTGGTCCTAATGCTTTTACTGAGATTATTTTAAGTTATGAATTCTGAATGTTAGGACTTTATTCTTAAACCCACCTACTCTCAAGTCTCACTCTCAAGCTTTAAGACATCTATTTCCTTTTTGGGAGGTCGATGCGAGGGCATAAGCCTTGACGAGCTTCTTCTTATTGATCTTGGCCTCTTCTTTTCGTTAGGTCAATTCCTTGTCAATGGCAATTAGCTTTGCCTCTTTTGTAGCTAATGACTTATCGACACATTGGTACTTGTTTGCTTTTCAGAGTACCACATAGTCCTTCTGTAAACTTTCAAGATTCTCCTTAACGTAGTCTTTTTCTTTTAACTAACTTTTTTCTTTCTTTAGCAGGTGATTGCTATGGTAAAGGCGACCCTTTCTTGTTTAAATTCTCTCTTAAGTAGTTTAATCTCAAAAGAAAACTTGACAACCAAGACTTATGCTATCTTAACATCAGATAATTGTATAATGTTGTTGATACAGCAAATCCTTTACTCACCATACCCTAGAGTCATGTCATTTCCCTTCCAGTATCTCATCTCTCCATCTAGTGAACCTCTCTCCAAGCATGGAAGATTGACTGGACTTTCAGGCTTGTGTCTGGCTTCAACATATTGAATTCTTAGCATTTGACATCTTGAAAGAATAGGATGAATTGCGAGCATTAAAATTGTCATGAAACTAGCAGTGCAACTAATGCTTCCCTATAATCTCATAAGTGGCATACAACTGAAATCTCAGCATCTGTATATGATTGATTAAGGGAAATCAATGGAGTATTCCATGTAACTTCGTTTCGTCTGAGATTCTAAATCATTTCAAACTACTATTCCTTAAACTTACTTAAAGCCATTCCTTCTCAAGGACTTTAGAGAGAGGACTAATGTTAGGAAAGAAATTATGCAACATTCTCCTCTCTTCGATGCCAAAAGTGGCTATCAAGCCAAATTTGAAGAAGCGAGCACATATGGTGAAGTGACCTATCCATCCTCATTTTCTTACAGAAGTTAAAAGCTCGAATACTCTTGGCAATAATGGTAGGTGTGAGGTTGATATTGCAACACAATCGACAGAAAAAAAATATGCTACTGCTACTGTTATATAACCTAATGTTTTTGGGAATATAACTAACCCGTGCATTACTAAAGCATAAATATCTTGAACTTTTTGGGTATCATTGAGACTCACCATTGCAGTCTTTAGATTAGCTTAAGAAATGCATTCACTATTCTCTTTTACCTTGATATGGCTCTCAATTCATGACTCCATGGCTCCAAGGATCTGTGCTAATCTTTTCTTAAAGGGTAAGGGTTGCAACACTTCGCAATATGTCCTATTAGACTTGGCTTTTTTAGTGTTGAGCAATGCAGTGTATTGGTCAATGGTGGAGGACCAAATCCTCTCGATTGAAGGTAAAGCATCGGTATATTGGGTTCTAGGATGGTAAGGCTGCCTATAATAGGCCAACATCTAATCAAGCTTGAAGTAAGAGAGCTATATCCCTCTATCTCTTCATCAATGTCTCCCTTTTGACATTATCCCAACTACCTACATACATTTCAAATCTAAAAAATTATTCTATTCGTACCCTTTTCGTGCATTGTGAGACAACATCAGGCTTTAAGACATCTTGTTTTTCACATTGTCGACTTTCTTACCATGCTTTAACTTTTTCAAAAGGCTTCAGAATGGAGACGAAATGCTACTCCATGATAGACACCTCTTATTGAATATTAAACCTTTAACTAATGTCCCATGATGATGATTATGATGAAATAATGCATATAACATCAAAAGAAACAATAAGGAAATAGGTTAGTGACAAAATAATTGCAATAAACGAGAATAATGGATAAAAGAATGGTAATAAAAATAAAAAAATTACCCTAACAATGGCATTACAATGTCTAAAGGTGAATGTGATAATAGCAAATATTATGACAAGTCTACACAGATAGCATAATGATGTGTCCAGGTTAATAGCCGCCCTTTTTAAGGTGACAATGTACCTTGTAGGGATAAAAACTGACTAGTCAGATGCTGACATTTGTTCATCACTATCTATAGTAAGTATGTCACTTTTCAGGGTGATATAGGGCTTTGTAAGTGATGTCATTTGCTTGTCACCACCCATTTATTGACAAAGATTAGCTGTTGATTGGATAGCATAACAACATGCCTTAGTGGAAAGAAAATGAAACACAAGATGTCTCTTATGGCATGAAATGACAAACCTAGGCAACAATGTTCTTTATCATCATCTACATAATTACAGTGTAGAGGAATAAAGGTAAAAAGTATTCCCCTAAATGTTCCTATTCTCCTAGTTATTCTAGCAGTGTTTGGTATAGTTGAACATGGTTTGTCCCGTAGGGCTTACTATATGGGTTTGATTGACATTTAAATCAGTATCCGAATCATTCCTCCATTTGGTAAGGATAGCCAGGCACCTTGATCCTAGACCTATCATAGGCTTATGAAACGAGTTCGACCTAGTGGATGTATTTCCTTATGCAAATATGAAGGCTACTCATGAGAGACATAGGTAATTTATACCCTAAAAATTTTTGCTATGCTTATGTGAAGGGTTACTTATGAATGCAGATAGCTCATTCCTTCTAATATTTTAGAATCCTAATTACACCATAGAGTTTGGTGAGAACTGAATGCAAATGGAGTGCACATGTGTGTCGAGGAAATGATAAAACCTTTTATTTTGGCCCCTATCACCACATTTATCAAATCAATATTTATTTGGGAACCAAGCTGTATCTGATGACTACAAAACAACTTATTATGGAAAGTGAAAGATTAATAAACAAAAAAAGAGAAGATTATTGTTAAATAATGATAAAAAACTGAGAGATTTGAGAACCATGACATGGCTAGTCGTAGGCCTAACTCTCTAAATACGTCCTAGTGGAGTCACCAAGCTATTGCGATGTGCCCCTGACAACACCTAAATTGCTTGGATGGTGACATATGCGACTTAAAAAGAATCGCCTTGCCTTTGGGTTGTCCATTGATTAGAATTTGGATTAGGTGTGATGAGATGATAACTAGGGGAAATGACCATTGGATAAATGGCTCATTTAAGTAGTCTTAGGTGGCCACCATGAAATGGCTAAAAACTTGGAGTCACTATCTATCACTTTAGGCTAGACAAGATCATATGCCTACTAAAAATGATATTCTGCTTTACTAAACTTGAAACTTCAATTACAAGGTTTACAAGGTCCGAAATTCATCGGTTAGGTTTAGGAGTTGGTTACACGTAGGGAAGGATTAGCACCCCGATGGCATTCAAAATTGGTACCCGCTAGCCATGTCTCAGTCTCAATTTTTTCGGTATAGAATTGTCATTATTTAAATATAATCCTCTTTTCATGCATGAATTTTGTATAAAAATTGTAAACCCATGTTATAAGGAAAAATTTAAATCTCGTCTGCACCTCAGAGATATGGAAAACATAGTATTTTTTTTATGAAAATGTTCTCTAGATTTAATTTTAAAAATTGAATTTTCTATGTCAAGCAATCGAGAGATACTGACATGGAACATTACTTTATAATTTCCAAAGCAATTTGGACACATGAATGTAGAATAGGCATCACAGAGGGAAATGTGTTAGTAAGATAAGAAAGAATATAATAATATTGCATAAAAATAAATACACAAAAAGTAAAAAAAATGGGATGATTGAAATGTATCTCGTAATTGTCTACGATTATTAAAGAGATAACAATTTTAAGATGCATTTGGACTCGGTGGTCACTTGAGGTATGGAAAAGAATGTCTTGATTAAAAGACTCAGGGAAATTTAAGAGAGAGAAAATTTAGATTTTGAGTGAGCTTTAAAAACTAAGGTTAGGGTTAGAATATCTTGATGATGAGAAAAAAGAGGTAGCATCACAATGTCTCCTTTCCTGAATTTGTTTTGAATCTATTTGAGGGTTTCGAAGGTAAATAAGGTATCATTGAAAAGGTAACTCGACAAGTATTAACATAAAAATATACCAAGAATCCCAATAAATCACTTTCTAGGTGGAATTAATCTTTGAAGTTGGGTTTGCTTTAGCACTGGTAGCATGTATAAGGAAAAAGGTGTAACCAACTTTGAAAATCACCCTAGCCTAATTTAAAGTTATTAAATTGCAAATGATACCTTTCTAAAAATGGAATTTAATAAATTTTTGGAAAAAAAATACATTAAAAGTCTAATAAAATCATCTGGTGGGCCAAAATAGCCCAAACAAAATGTAAATCATTGATTCAAGGGTTCTAGACAATAAAGGTTAAAAAAATCATTAACTCCTTAACAAAAAATGATTTGAGGGAAAATGAGGTATTTTAGAAAGGTAATTCGATGCACTTTAAGGAGCAAATATCAAGAAATTCATTAAAATTGCTTAGGGTTCCAAAACCATTTTTCAAGTCATTACTACAATTCTACTAGGGCAAAATAGAGGTTTTTTTTTTTTTGTTTTCGGGTTTTCTAGGACTAGGCTAAGGTTATAGACATTAAAATGTTTATAACAAAGAGCAATGACAGTGGCTTCATAAGTTGATTTAAGCAATCCTAGAGTAGTTTGGGTTGACAGAATAGCCCATTAACTAAGTCACTAACAAGGGGTACTAGACTTTGAAATCAAGGCATAAACACTTTAAAACAATTGAAAAGGCTATTTTATTTTGAAAATTAAAATACTTAACCTTATTTGACTATGAACCCAGAAATGGAATGCATGATTTCTCTCCAAGATTAGAGGACCAATTAATGAAAACATTAAATCCATGTTAATCTCCATTTATTAGATGTAACATAGACTTAACTGAGGGGTTTTTTTTATAATCATATTTTTTTGCAGCAAATAGACAAACATCTTGAACATGTTATGAACTAAATGTGGCATACATGAAAATGAAAATAGATAGCATATTTTAGCAAACAAAGATGACAAAAATGTAAAGGAATGAGCAAGAAAGTGCATGGAGATATTAGCTTCATGAGTGACATTAAGAATCATGCCATGGAAGATGACATGAACATGTTCAAGCAAGGAAAATTTCCTAGAATTTTCAGAAAACATTTAAAATATGATTTTGAACCAAGCCACGCATGTGCATAGTATAGCATGTAAAAAAGTCAATATGCCATAAAAAATCGTAAGCTTGCCACAATAAAGCCACAAAGTGCATGAAGTCCTAAGATAAGGTCATGGCTTCCATGATAAGGCTCACAAAAGTGATGAATATAATAACAATAGAAAATGAAATGAAAGAAAGATGGAAGTTATATCAAGAAGCTTTAATCCTTACTTTAGCCCTTAAGTAAAATCTAGTTAACTTTGTGCTCATTTTCTTCCCTCTCTTTATTATTGATTAGCAAGAAAGAGTGGTCAAGAATGGGCTTAAGGGATATAATAACAATGAAGGAGCATTTTGAGAGGTAAGATAAGTGAAATGAGGTTTTGAAAGGGTTTTTAATGGTGGTTTATAGGATCTATGAGAATAAGAGTGCTTTTAATTTTATTTGGAAGCTGAGGAATGTTTTTAGAGAATGTAAGAATCAAAATATCAGTGTGTGCCTGGGTTGAGCTAAAGTTGGCTCTTGTATAATTTAATGCTTAGCCTCTGTTTTTGAAGCCAAAGAAAGGGTGTTCTTGCATTTTCCCCATATGCCATGTAACAACTCGAGGTACTATGCTCAGTTGGTTAGATTTTTATTAGCTGCAGCAAGTAGTGTGGCAGAGCAAAGAGGCTAAGAGAGTCTATAGATGGAGAAAAGCCAAGCATGCCTTTATACAAACCATGTTTTCCATGAGAACATCCCATTTTCTAGTCATTTTAGGCCTAAAAATTTCATTTGATCCAATCATAAGTCTAATGCTGAGGCTTGGTATGAATTTTGATGATTTTTGGTGCTAAAAGCTTGGCCAAATTAGATTTTTAGATTAATGGCTCAAGGGCTAAAAACTGGCATGAGATGGGCAAAAATGTTCGCCTATATCAATAGAAAGAGATTTGTACCAATACATACAGCAAAATTTGCCTTCTAGTCTTAAGAAAAAGAGCTTTGTATTAATACAAAGTGCAAATTTTTCCTTTCAGTCTTGAGACTCCATGGCAAGTATTGATACCACAAAGGATATTTCGATACCACCATATATTCGATACATTTTGGCCAAAAATCATGATTTTAGCTACGACATAAACCTATGTTGATTCAAACATATCAATATACCATATTAAGTATCGATACTATGCCATTTTGTATCAATATGAATAGCAAGGTTTTGAAATTTTGATGATGTGGAACCTTGCACAGATACTTAGTGGCCATGTATTGAGACTTACAAGTAAAAATGAAGATTTTTCATATGTTTGACTCTCCGAACACCTCACCGTTGCCAAAAATGATGGGAAATGATCTATGCTCTTTTGAAGGACTATGATGATGCCCGAATAACTAAAACATAATGATATATTGATACATTAATGGATAACATTTTTCTACATTTTGTAACATGGTTCCTAGGCATTTCAAACCTTCCCTAAAAATTTTCTATCTAGCATCATATTGCCTATAGTGCCTATCAATATGGCACTCGATAGTCATCCCCATTTTAATTTTTATTATTTTATTATATTACCTTCTAAATAAGTCTTAAGATGTCTAAAATTAGCTTGAGAAGTGAAATAGGTGCATTCCATCTAAAAGTCTCCGATTAGGAACAGTTTATTCGAAAGGGGCTCGAACAAAATAAGGTGTCTCTACTACTTCCATTTGAACTAGCTTTCTAGTGCAAGTAAAATTCCTTAAAATAAGGAATTGAAAGTTATAGAATGAGTTTTAGTTATATTAGTTAAAGATTATCTAATAGAACAAGTTCCCTAAAAGCTAGGAATAAATGAAAGAGTTTCAGTTCAACTTGGTTTATTTAAATAGACATGTTCTAAAAGAAATAAGATTTGGAAACTTACTTTAAGAAATAAGACTTTTAAATTTCTTAAAGATTTGATCTTGGAAACCTAATTTAAGGATACAACTAAAGTATTTGTCCTTATTGAGACAAATCACTTAAAAGTTAAGTAAATGTCTAGTTTAAGACTAGTTTCCTGAAAAGTTAATGCGATTAATCTTTATGGCTAATCTTTATAGATTCTTTGTTAAATGTTATACACTTCTTCATTCATGCATTGTATACATGTGATTACCATGTTATACTGGCTAAACAATAATTATGCTATAATTTGTTAAAGCATGATGGATAGTTATGGCATTTGAGGCAACTAGTTATTGAAATGCATACGATGCATTTATGTAAAAGGTTACCACCTAACTGATCTAGGAGTTGCATAGAAATGCAATCAATAAAATAAGTCACCTACATAATTAGTTTATTTATGGCTTATCAGGCAAACCCAAGGTTATGAGAGGATAAAAAGGGTCCTATCTCATTAAAAAGATTTAAATGTTGAATTTCTCATATTATAGTTGAAAGATATAGTTATGCTAAAATAGTGAGAATAATTTTAGTGTTAATACCTAATTGACTGATTACTTTATGTATGTTATCGACATTAAATATATTTTGAAATCATGTAGGATATAAACAAGAAGTATAACTTCTAATTTGTCACTACATAGCATACTGAATGCTAACAAGCTGATTGGGTCAAATTTCATTGATTCGCTCTGCAATGATAAAATTGTTTTAACACAAGAACACAAGGCCTATGTCTTTGATGAGTCCATACCTGACGAGCTTAGACCTAATGCTTTTGAGGAAGAATAAGATGCTTATAAAGTTCATTATGATGATCTTATGCAAGCCACGTGTGTGATGATGGCTAGCATAGCACCAATTTCCAAAAGCAACACAAGGGCATAGATGCTTTAGATTGGTCTTGAACCTTAGAGGTTGTTCGAGAAGGAAAAGCATATTGAGAGATTTGACATCTGAAAGGAATTGCTCCAAACAAAGATTTCAAAAGGAGCTTTTGTTAGGACTTATATGCTTAAGATGATTGGTTGGATTACTTATTTGGAATAGTTCAGTTGGTTGATGGATAACGAGTTAGCTGTTTATTTGGTTCTTTCCTTTTTGCCTGAGTTTTTCATAGTTTGCTTTGAACTTCAACATGAATCACCTAGAAACATCCTTTCTACGATTGCTAAACACCTTGACTATAGCATAAAAGTCTTTCACCAATAAAAAGGCTATCCACTTAGTTACTTCTACTTTTACTTCTAGGAAAATAAAGAAGAAAAAGAAAACAAAAATGAAAAATGATAGATCTTTAGCCTAAAGAGTTTGAAGCCGATTGGTGGAATGAAGGCTAAGGAAAGAATTGACAAGGGAACTTCTCAGCATTGCAGAAAGCTTGTTCATTATGGGAGAAACCGCAAAGACTACCTTGAATCAGTCAAGGATAAAAAGTTGAAGGGATTTTTGACCTCAAGTATAAATTCGTAAAATTCATTCACTTTCCTTCGGTATATGATACCTAATTATTAGTACTAAGTGCGTTGGACATATTGAAGGGACTAATGATAAAGACAAAGGGAAAGACAAATGAACATGGACTAATTGGGAAAGAGGCAACCCTGATGGTATGGATTAGGCTTAATCCTCTGTGCATGGAAGTTTTATTTTTAGCTTTATAGACTAATTTTAGGAAATTTTTTTGGATAAGTGTATTGAACAAATATTTTTTAGTATTGGCATATGGACGGATGCTTTTATGATTTCCTTTATTTAATAAATCTTAGTAGAATTGTTTTATATCTTGGTCTATCAAATCAAACTATGCTAATTAAAAAAGCCCAATTAACTAAAATTCAAATCTAGTTAAAGGTTGAATTTCCTACAAGAAGTTTACACTTGTAAGATTTAGTAAAAGTATTCATTAATTATTAAAGGTTAATATTCATGAATAGATGACAAACAAAAGTTATGCATACTTTAATGTAATATTGAAAAGAGTTCCAACTAGAGAGAATACATATTTATATCCTAAAGCCATCAAACAAATCATATTATCAATGGTTAATATTCTAATAGTTATTTTTGACAACTGAGCCGTAAGATTGGAATTATAGTCTCTTTGAGGTCCAAACAATTTGATGACTTGATAATATAAATTATCATTAATGACTTAGGTACATATTCCATATAAAGCAATAAGATTGCTTCAAGTGCAAGTGGGGGATATTGGTGTATGCCCTCTAATCGGATTGGGCCATGCGTTACAAGGTCAAATAACAACATACATGTTATTGAGTTATAGTTACATAGGTTCATGTTAGTGGCATGATTGACACTCATGCAAACACTAATTGAATGAAGCCCTTGAAACACAATGGCCTTGTAAAGATAGTAATGAGTTACGATGATTATATCTTTATGCATCAAAACACTATTTCTAAAAATGTTCCTAGTTATCATATTGTTAAGATAAGGTACTATAATGCACAAAGCTAGTATATGCTAAGCCTTCATACATTTAATGTATGCAACTCTTTGATCTCATAGAAATTAAGTATATAAGATACTTGAGGATATTATATGGGTGCTTGTTTTGTGGAAATAAGTGCATTAAACATGGCTTAAATAAGAACTCTATTCGGTATAAGCCACTCAAGTGTCTATGGAAGATGTTCCCATATAGCAGCCATGTATATTAGCCCTTAGACTTATGATACTAGGTCATCTTGTATGTGGATATCATATTTAGAAATTATCAAGAACAAGTCCATAATGGACAGATACAAAATAAGGGTGCTTTGGTGATGATATAAAACATACTAAAGATGGATAAGTAATCCAAAAAGGATTCCCTCTCCAAGTGCATTGAGATATAACTTGAATGATCTTGACTATGGTTAATTGGATTAAAGTCTCTAGCAAGCGTATAACAAATTATGAGGAATAATTTCCCATAGATTAATGATCATCAACCATGAGTTGTAGGAACTAACATGGATAAAGTTTTAAGTAAACACTGCATCATGCTCATCCTTTATATGGAATATTTGGTGAAAGTACCATAGTACATTATTAGGTGGTTATTGAATGTCGTAATATATCGAGATACGAACCTTAATATATTAGAGTGACAACACCTTGAATCATCATAGGGCCCTAGCTAATAAATGAATCGCTTGTTTGAACCTCTCATGTTAAAATACGAGAGTGGTCAGGTGGAGTTACCGTTAATTTGATTTGGCTAAGAGTGATCAGTCACCTATTAAAATCATTTACTAAAGAGTTATAAAACTCTAAAGGAATAATTTTATGATCTGCTTATAGAAATCTATAAAGTTAGGCTAAAGAGTTGGTTACAACACAGTAATGACTCAATCCCTTTCATGATGTCCAATAATTGTTGCCAACTATTCATACATATCCTAATTTATTTATCTCTATTTCAATCATATGTATTCGATCATAATACCCTTGTTATTTCATCAAAATCAAATAAATATCACTAAATAGATATCTCGGAGCTCTTATTGGGACTACCTCAGATTTATAGGTAATTTGGAGCTAAAATCATTCATAAAGGAAAATTTCTATAAAACCATTTGATCCAAAAATACTTACTTATTTACTCCATTTTCAATTTTTTTTGTCAAACTTGACTCCATTTAAACGAAATCACAAAATACTACATTTAGACTAAATTAAGAAAATCACAACTTTGAAAACAACATTAAAAAAAGAAATCTACATTTTTCAATTCAACTTGGAAGCTTTAATGTGAGATGCTAACGACCTTCTATAGGACACTCCTCGGCCTATTCATACATTAACATGATTCCCAAAATCAATTTTGAGCCATCTAAATGCCGCCAACTCAGAGAAAACTAGAACAGGGATAAATTTGACCTTTCAATCTCGTTAAATTCATTCTGAATTGGTCCTATCATATACAATCACCAAATTATATTCTATGACTGCTGACTTACTATTGTTGAACCTAAAAGTACTCAAGAAATGATCGAAAATCATTTTGGATGTCATGTAAATTTTTTAATTGGACACTACTATATCGCATGACATGTCCATATAGACTATTTTTCTAATTTTCCTCCTAATTCCTCTGGAATACCCACTGGACAAGCCATACAGGTTTGGAAAGTTTATTCACTATAATTTTATCTTAAAAGATGAGAAAAATACACTAAAATGACTATCCTCATTAAAAATAGTATGTAATACTAATCAAGCATTAAATAGAGTAACGTAAAACAACTCATATTTTAGGATTTTACTGCATTTGTTCGATCATGAAATCAAATGTTTCAATAGGCTATTAAGCATCCCAATCAATAAGGATTATAAGAAAAATACTAACAAAAATTCTAAAGGTCTATAACCTAATCAAAATGTATCTTTTCTATAAGACTACTGTATTAGACTACAACAGTAGCTCTAACGCAACTCTTGATCACAAAATCTTTTGTCAAATTCTTAAAACATGTTTCCAAACATTCAACATCTAGAAACAAAACCAAATAGACTCTACAAATGTCTTACATGAGGAAACAATAAACATTTCTAAGTGCTAAGACCTAAAACTATGTTTTTCAATATTGGTGATAGGCCTTGGAGTTATGTAAATATATCCAAGTTCAGTGTTTTTATTCATTATTATTATTCTCAATGAGTGAGAGGCACACCAATGCCACACACTTGTGTGCTGTAACTAGCAAACTAAATGACTCCAAACAACACAATTGACTGACCTACACATTACCAAATAACTCACATCAAGGCTCACCAAGTTTAGACTTAACAAAATATATTTTTACACATAAAAATATTTTTAATTGCTCCCAATCAGCTTTAAATCAAACTATTTTATTTAATATCCCCAAGTTGCTCATTAAAGATCTTATTAAACCTAACCGAATCTTGATCCACTTATTGATTAAATGAACCAAGCTTTGCCCTTGGGGAATCTTTTAAGAAAATAATGCTTTTACACATTCTAAACACTCTAATATGCATTTTATTAGACATGTAGAATATTAACCTATAGTTCTAGCAACTAATCATCCATAAACCTATTCTAAACAAAAAATTCACTACGGTCGAATCTATTTGAAGATAATCATGGTCATCTATTCATCAATGCTCTTTAAATTCTCATCATTCAATAATCAAGAACAAGAGAAAAATCTTGAATTCAATTTAATCAACATGATTAACAATTAAAGCATGCTTTCAATCATTTAAGCTCAACAATTGAACATGTAAACTTTCAATTTCATCAAATTAAATCTAAATTTCAGCTTGCCCAATCTTAACCTAACTTGATTCATCAAAATTTCATTAAGGCATCATCCCATAAGCTAAAATGCACCTAGGATCTAAGGAATTTAAAGTAGCCAAACCAAATCCTAATTCTCCCTCTTGTTCGAATGCTAGAGTAAAGTCTCTAATCATGATTTCAAGTCTATTTCTTCCATTAATCATTGAATCATGTTTTAATTTCATCAGATCTAATCTAAACCTGGCTTAAATCAATATCAAAGCAATAATAGACCATTAATCAAGAGTGGCCAAAATTAAGAAAGCATGAATAAGCTTGGCTGAAACATACGTAAGCATTGGAAAGCATGAATCAATCATCAAACATGCTAAATAACTTGAAAATCAAACATGCTAAATAACTTGAAAATCAAATGCTAATCAACTTGAAATTAAAGAGAAAAGTTAGAGATTATACCTTTTCCAAGCTTAGATCCCTCCTCAAGATGATAAGAGCTTGAGAGAAAATGAATATTCTAGATTTTCTAAAACCTTAAAAGTGTTCTAAAAATTATGAAATTATGGCTCAGCACTCCTATTTATGTGTTTTAA